>JAZGTJ010000262.1:0-158577 GCA_036877575.1 Botia almorhae
GTGTGTGTGTGTTCTTTTTTTGTGGTCTGTCCGTGTGCGTGTAGATTTAGAATCTCTTGGATATAAAATAGATGAACATTACCTAGTTGGTCTATACACAGCCTGCTCATTGCGGTCAGCTAATATACACAAACACAGCTTCAGTGTTAAATACGGCTAAAATAAAATATCGGGTTGTGCATGTCGGGTTAGTGCTATTTCGAGTTTACACAAATACTTGGTAAGTAAACTAGATATACATTAGAAGAACAGTATTACACTTTTTGTTTTCAAGTTAAGCTTGTGAAATAAACATTATTTATTACTTTTCGATAATTTTGAGTGCAAAGTCTTCTGCCTGTTCCTCTGCATTTTCTGTACAGTTGTACATTAGCAAACACTCCTGTGCAGTTATTTGGTTGAGTCTTTCTCTGGTTTATGGATTTCATGTTCACATCCCCTAAATGGCACCTATAAACAAATACCATGTGGCCTGTTCTTGGCCACAATGCGCTGCAAACTGAACTGGACTTTATGCCAGCAGTCAATAGTCTGGCTACATGAGACTTTGTTTATAAAACCCACGGTGGTTGTCATTTTCTATTCTTTTTGTTTATTACATGTGTTTATATTACTGTCTTTTCAGTAATTATACATGTAGAATACTTGTAGTGCTTGCATTTTTTGTATGTAGTTTTTCACAACTGAAATATAAGCATTCTTAATTTTGTATGCAGTATTTGTTTTAATGTGGACAGACTCACACACTTCATTGTTTGTTTTTATTTCATTACTGTGTGGTGATATTATTCTTGGGTGCAGATGGTTCAGTGCTGTTGATGGTGTTGATCGTGTGCTGGAGCAGACAGTCTCTGACAGCCGCTGAACTCCTTGATGTGGAATTTTATTTTTCTTCGAAAACCAATAAGTGCTTTACAATGCCTGATCTGTCTTATCTCCTGAAACCCTCTTCGCACTCTCCATTTATTTAGCGCTTTGTTTATTTATTTATTTACTCTGCAGTTTTCGGGCTCGCTCCTTGATCAGTGAGATAAGTGACTGAAGACAAAAAGAATGAGATCTGGAATTATACACCATGACTGATGAATCACTGCTGGGGTTTACACGCAACACACACATATATTCCTTAGAGGAAACATGCACAGGCACACACAGTCACCTGCCACTCAGGTGGAGCCTAACCTACTTTAGCAGATATGTCTCTCTCTCTCTCTCTCTCTCTCTCTCTCTCTCTCTTTCTCCCTCACTTCTCTGTCCTGTTTTTAATTCCTCAAAGTCACCAGGCTGGCTATCATGTTGGGGCTCTTAACTGAGTTAAGCCACGGTTCAGAACAATAAGGGGAAGAATGGGAGATCCTAAAGGCAAGCCACTGTAAAATTGTAGGATTCGCTTGAAAAAGCGCAAAGAAAGGGGGGAATTATGAAGAAGATATTACAGATAATTTGAGAGGTTTCAGGAAGGGAAAGGGGCAGAAGAGAAGAGTTGAGAGAGTGAAAGAAGACAATGATGAATGAGCGCAAGAGCTCAGTGTTTTACTGTAAACGCGTGAGTTATGCAGCAGTGCAGTCTGGTGGCTGATGCGCACTCAGAAGTTGCAGTCTTTTTGTTTGTTTTTGTGTTTGTTTGTTTGTTTGTGTTTGGACAGAAGTTGAGAGTGAGGGATGACACCCTGGCTGAGACGAATAGACACAGATGTGTTTGATAGTAAACACACTCCCTTTCTCCTTCCAAAGGGAAATGTTCCTGTAGAAATCTGTTATGATACCATTGCTTCCAACTTGCTTTTCTCCTTTCCGTCTCTGAATTTCGTACAGGTTCAGCGGAAAGTGATGGATGATTTTGCTCTAAACCAAACTCAGCATCTCGCACTGAAACAGAGCAGACTTGACCACAAGAAAGTATAAAGCTTATTTAATTGGCAAGGACACTTGAAATTGTAGTAGACTGGTGCTGATAGATAACCTCTTTTTGAACGACAGCTGATCCTTTTGGAAAAGCAGTGGCATTTTTTGCACTTTGAGAAGTTTAATTTAAAAACCTCTCGAAAAAAGTTGTTTTTTGATTTTACCGAGATGGCTGTTTGTTATGTGTGCTGCAGTGGGGTACTGTTGCATGCTGGGAAATTGTGTTGGCTTCAGTGGGTGTGATTGCAGGGCTTTGCTCATTAAAAGACTCTGTAATTATTACCAGAATCCACCTGGTTTGTGGGGGGCAGAAAAACATTAACAAACAGTAACACTTGTCTAATAACAGTGTCTAAAAGAGTGTGCTTAACAGTTCCCCCTAGCAATGACTGTACTCATACTAAAGTATGGCCTTTTATTCCTTACAGATTAGTTGAGAATGTTTTATAATGCATTATATATACAAGCTTTATAGTATTTGTCACTGTTATAATAGTAAATAATTCATCATAGTTGTATTGCAAGAAGGTTATGTTAAGAGTAATAAAAGCATCATTTATTTGTTGCCTGTATAATCTCTAGATGTTATTCTCTGCTTCTAACAGGATACTGATTGTGAGTGCCTGTTTGTATCTGTCTACCCACTTATATTATTCTTACATGTCATAGCAAATGATTGCTGCACATATTTCTTAAGGCGTTCTTGCTGGAGGTATTAAGCTATCAGATTCTGAAAAGATTCTTTTATTTGTTACACTTACTCATATATAACTAATGCACTGGAAAAATGTGTCCTGCTATACAAGAGCCCTCAGGCTTCCCAAAACCACTGATGCATATTACTTCATTCACTTCACTACTGATATTTTTAGCTTTTAGATGACATATAAATTACACAACACTGTCTCCTGTAACATCATAAAATGTAGTCAGTACAGCTCGGGTTAGGTTTCGTTGTTTTAGCAGCAAGCCAATGCTAACTACTCTATCAAAACTGTTTTCCCAAACGTCACTTTTCAGCCACCGTAGAAAAAAGACATTTAATGAAAATGGCTTCAGGTCTGGGTGATGGTAATCTCTGCGTGGAGTTCACATTCTTTTAATGGTGAAAATGAATCTGTGTGGATTGAGGAGAGAGTGAGGTTTTGGCCTCCCTCCCACTGCCAAAAGCTTTCACTGGCAGGAGAAAAGTGGGTACAAGATTGTAATCTGTAATCTCTAATCAGCAGGCAGATCCAGGAGGAGATGGAGGTGGGGAGAGATGGGCATATGTGTATACATGTGTTTGTGTCTGAGGGAGAGTAGAAGTGGGTATGAGTGAGTCAGAGAGAAAGTGATACATTAAAGAGGCACCAATGACGTTTTTAAGTGATGGATATTGTATCAGAACCTTTTACCAAGTTGCTATGATAGCTAAACGTTACAAAAACATATTTTGGCTGTACTATAGTACGGTGATGGTATCAGAAGGTAATACCATGATACTTTATACTTTAATACTGAAAGATTAGCATCTTCATGTTCTGTGGTATTTACATGATATGCTATGGTACATGTTCAAAAAATACACATGAAAATGGCATGGTATGGAAACACTGCAGTGATTTCTGGTACTTTTTCAGTGAACTGTATGTTTTTAGCTCATGCTATCGTGTGTATTCTCGGGATGTATTCTACTTTCAGCTCTGCTTAAAATGTTTTAAGTGGAAAACCTTATTAGTTTGTAGGTATGTTGGGCACATACGCAGAGCTCATTTCCATACTCAGCTTTATTTTTCATTGAACCCTTAATCCTCTTCCAATTTGTACTGGGCAACAGAAACAGGATTGTGTTATTGAGAGCTTTTGGTTTCCAACTGTCTTTTTTAAAACTGTTTTTCTTTCACCTAAGAGAGAGAGCGAGAAAAAAGAGGGACAAACAGAAAGGAAGAAAGAAAGAAAATCACAAAGCTTTAGTCTATGCCTCATTAACTCAAGCAAAAAAGCATATGTCCAGTTGCCTCTGGCTAGAGGAGCTAGAAGCGCCAGCACAAAAGCCCGCTGCCCTCAGTGATGCCCCACAATGCCTTTAAACACTCTCACTTGTTGCACTGGGCTCTTCAGCAGCTGGGTTTTTATTATCCGTCCCCTCCTCTGTTCTCGGACGCATTGCTGTGATGTTGTGAACACATTTTTCTAATGTTTTACACTTCATATAATCTATTCTCTCAGTGTGTTGGCTCTGAGGGGAGAGGTTATTGATGAGCCTCAGAGAGCTTGGAGGGTCAATGTGGCTGAAAGGCCAAGCTCTCAATCTCTCTGTCACACACACACACACACACATATATATGTGCATATGTGGTTTATAAGGATTCTCTATGAACATGTTTTTTTTACTCTACAAGCTGTATATTCTGTCACCTAACTCCACCTAAACCTCAAAGAAAACTATTGGCATTTTTATTTACCAAAAAAATCACCATTTAGGAAATGTCCCCATAAACCATGTTTGTTGTTATACACATATTAGACAGATTTCATTATACACATTCCTAATAAACCACATGTTCAAATCCCCCCCACACACATACACATGTTATATGTGTAATGATAACACCATTAGTTGATACATAAATGTTGAAAAAAATTCAAATCCTTCAACAGAACAATGTCTATCAAACACAAAGAAACATACTGTACATGCACAGTGACACTCTCTGTGCTTTTTGTTTTTCTTAGACATTACCTGTGCGTTTTGTATGTTTTACAGATAGATCAAGTACAGTCTAACTGTGTAACTTTTGTGCAAGTCTGTCTGTATGTTTTATTCTGTATGTGCCAGTATGTTTTCTATAGAATGCTCTATGGCTGTTATTATGAGTTTCCAAGTCTGACTGTTCAGATTTTTGTATGTTGAAGTTTGGATTGTCCCTATTGGTCGGCTGGTGTCACATTGGTTACCTGTCACATAGTCCTGGTGTGTGTGAATTTGTGTTTATTCTTTCCTTCTGTTAATGTGGAGTAAACTGAAGTGTGTTTCCTTGTACAAATACACACACCCGCCTTGGTTAGTCACATGCCCTCAGTCTCACCCTCTTCACTGTGGTCCTGAACCCAGCACTGCACAACATCACCCAGCTGACGACAGCTACCTTCATTCAGGGATAAACAAGTACCCACACACACACACACACACACACAGATAAGGTGGGCACATACAGGGTGGTAGATGAGTACGTTGATTGTGAAAATTTCCTTCATCAACCCGCTTTGTAAACGGATCACACATTGTGTGAGTTGTGCCCTGATTGTGTGGTTTGTATTTTAGTCTGATGTGGTTCTTGTGTGGCTCATGACCTTGTGACCCCACAGACAGAATTAGTCTTGAATCTCTTTCACAAAGGGCTTTCTTAGACAGGTAACGACCGCTGACAGGTAATGCTTCAGTGAGAGACAGAAGTGCTGTCTCACGGATGAATGAGGAATAAAAAGAAATAAAGAAAAAGAGATGGCTGTGAAACAGGTGAGGTGAAGCAATGCTGAGAGCTCTCTTTGGGTAGCTTTCTTACCTGTCAATCACTTCAGTTTAGAGTCAAGCTACAGCAAAGGTAGACAGTGAGTGAGAGTTTGGCATCTTGCATCTTTTTAAAAGAAAACATGAGTCGTTTTTATAGAATATATAGCTTTATATAAATATATGTTGACATAATATGCATATATTTCACATGATATGAAAGGCACTATGTCATTATGCACACAAAAATTTAATCGCTCAAGCAAATGTAATTTTGTTCTGTGTCTGATTTTGGGTTAATCTTCAGTGTTTGATAAGGTGTGGTTCTTTAGAGTCCTGCTGCATTAGCGTTCTATAGATTTGACCTTTGACTTCAGGGCTATGAATGTATATTGATTTCTTTAAAGAGCTTGTCTATAGAATAGGAGGTAGTAAAGCTTGATTCCTTTATTTCAGAATAAAATGACTTTTTTATTTTTTTATTAGTTTTTTTGCTCCCTCTCAAAGGTTCATATTTGTTTCACTATCCTAATTCTATAATGTTCCATTTTTTTCCATTTTTTAACTGACTGATCAAAATAAGTTTAATGCTTCACAAGATGTCACAGAAGTGTGCTTTGAAGTGATAACTGACTGTGGTGTTTGTAACTAGACTCAACTGCTGTTGGCCGTGGTTGAGGACGAGAACACAGCACAAGAGAACAGAAGAGAGATGGCCGACATCCTGCTAAACGCCCTGACGGACAGACAACAACACAGACAGACGTGGAGAGACAGGTAAGATGCATGTGTGTTCAGATGGAGGAAACCTCAAACTCTTACAAACACCTGGGCTCCGACAAGCTTGTATTAAATCTTGTCTTCAATAATTGTGTAGAAAAAAATATTTTTCTAAGTCAAAAAATTAAATAGCAGGACAATCCTTTAGCCTGAGAGAGTTCACACAAACACAGGCATACATATGTGCTGATAGCTCATTGACTTCCTTCCTAAGAGATAAGACCAGCTGAGAGACATTGCCCATTTGTTCCGATAACAGGGTGAGCCGACCTTGCGCGCAGATATGCGTACCAGCGTGCTACCAAACACTCCTCCTTTCTCTCTTTCTTCATTATTTCCCATCAGAATGGTGTGTGTGTGATAATCTGTCTTCATTTAGATCAGATCTTCACCATTAGTCTGCAGGGCTTGAAATTTCCCCTTTGAAATTCCTGTATCTTAACCTTTACAACATTAAGGGCCCCTCCCTGCCCTCTTATGTCTCTAAAGTGGCCCAGTGAGGGGGTCATCCCCTCTTTATGACCTCTCAGTGATGCCCAGGCCTGCCGGTACCTGTAAACAGTGTTGATGTTGTGCTGATACTGAATTCTTAAATTAGACAATGAAAACTATAGAACAGGCTGTGAGACATTTGTCAGATTTGTCAGAATGAAAACACACACCCATCCATGCCTGCATTACTTTTTGTACCATGTTGTCTCCCCCACATTACTGCTGTAGAAACAGAGTAGTTGAATTGTGAAATTCAACAACTCTCATATTGTGGAATATTGTGGAAGAAGGTCATTAGTTGATCCACGCTGATTATTAGTAGGTCCAAGCTGATCATTAACTGGTAGTACCAACTATCTTGGAACAGTAACAAACCAGCTGCTCCAACCATCCTCAGATGGCCTAATCTGCTTTTTTAACATGGTGGCTGGTTGACTAGTCAGTGACCAGCTTGTACCAACAAACCAGTTAAAACCATCATAGACTAGCTATGATGATCATGATCTGAAATGCAGATACCACTTTTAACAAGGTTTAATTGAGTAGAATATACACAAACATACACAGACAAACACATTTGCCCACTTATGTCACACACTAGGAAGTTAATTTCATCATACGGAACTGCATGATTAGATAAGCATACCTTCGCTCCTTCATGTGTGCGCACGCTTCAGTATGTTTGAACTCATCCCTTTCCACTATCACTTCCTGCCCCCCTACCCCCCACCCCCCCAGAGCAAGATAACGTCACTCTGCGGACATCAGGCGCAGGTCTGTGAAGTAGCTGTCAACAAATAGCATTAAGGGAGGGAGGCAGATAGCTGAGCGGGAGGTTAAGACAGCTGTTAAGACAAAAATGAACTCTGCTGATAATATCTTCTGTGACACAAGGTGATAGAGTAAACTAATACACAGCACTCACCAGAATATAGTGATATATTAGTGCCATTATCCTGACAGACTATTATAACAACTATAATGGTTTACGGTGCTGTTTGCACACATTCATTTCTGACCACTCGTCTTCAAAAGAAACTTCTCAGAGCAGAGCGCTAAATCATGTTGCTTATTTTACAGTGAAAGGCTTCAATTGTTTTATTAATTTAGTATGCAGAAGGCCCACTCCTCACATTATGCCTTGCTTTTGTCTCTGCATCTGTGTTTTGAGTGGTAAAAACAGAGTGATGGATGGCTGGCGCTGCAGGCTCATAAACATAAGCACAGCAGGCTGATTGATTAGGGCTTTTATTGTCTTACAGACATTTGCTTTCTTAAACAGTAATTTAAGTGTTGCAGACTGTGAGGCATCTGGAGCTACTTTCAGCTATCTAAGTTACCTGTCTGAGATGCAATATGTGACTGCAGGGACTTATGGGTACTCGACCTGAGTGATGACCTTACTTCCTCTCTACTGGTAGCCTATGCAGTGACTTACCTGAAGCAGGTATGCAGCTTACGTCTATGCTACATAAACATCACTTTTCTGTGTCTCTTTTGGCTCCTTGGTTGGAAAAATAATTGGACAACTACATCACTGCACATATATTATACAACCATATAGTGCCCCCTAAAAGTATCTGGACACTTAAGTCATACTTAAAAATGCAAGTTGCAAGTTAATCCAAGTGGCATCAGCAAATAAATGATGTCTTTTCCTAGAACTAATTTTACTTTTCATAGCCGGTTATTAGTTTCTTTCTAACCAGCGGGTTGTTTTAAATGGATGTATGAAGTCACTTTCCCTTAAGTTTATTCTAGGTGCCCTAAAAGAGTAACTACAGTAGGTCATCATATAAAATATACACATGTTCCTTAACATTTTTCCTGATTTATATAATGTATCAGTTTTTTTACCATTTGAAACCTAACAACCACTTCACTTTCTAATGCAAAGACATTAATGCACATTTTAATGTCCAGATGCTTGAGGTCAATATATATGCATATCCATAAGCATCAGGCTTGTGTGTGGAATATTCCTAAGTGATTAGCTGCATTACATCTTCCATAGATCAAAATCAAACTTTCATGAAAGGAAGACCTCTTAGAAATTAATTTGCATAGACAGACAGAAGTGGTTGACCTTGTGGTTATGTTTCATCCATATGCAAGCTGCAGAGTTCTGGGTCAAAACGATTGATCTGTAGCCCACACTCTTTATTCCTGCATAGACATGATGCAATGGAAATTTAGTGTTAAAGAACACACACACACACACTCTGGTGGAACCTACTTTGCCCAGTTAGATTGTACAACTCCTGTCACAGCCACATCTCTATGTTGACCTCTGTAGGGGTCACAGTCCATTCCTGTGGTGGGCAGATTGCGTGTTTGGGAGGTGATGAAGGGGGCAGTGCCAGGAACAGCTGTGTGGTTTGTAGTGACCGTGCTAACTGCTGTAGGCTTTGTAAGGTCATTATATGATAATGAAAATGATTACTGAATTACATGGGGGTTTAGAAGAGGGGAGGGGAGGGAACCAGGCTGAATTTGATAAATGATCTCTGAAAGTGCCCATCTGTCCCCACCCTGTCTCTCTTTCAGTCTGCCTCACCCTCATATTTCCCTTCTTGTTAATCTCTCTTTCTTCTTTCTGTTTTCCTCTGCTATCCCACAATTGTGAAAAGATTGGAACAATTTAGAAATGTAGTTTTTTTAAGAAGAGAGGCTGACGCAAAGACTGACGCAAAACAACACTAGATTAGTTAAACTCAGTGACTTGTATTATAATTAACTATTAGTAAAGCTATTGTGAAGGATTGCAGATCCTCTATTCAAGCACCAGCCAAGCGCTGTTTCAGTGGAAAAGGGGTATCAGTGAAACTTCAGGAGGAAGAGAGAGAGAGACCAGTCACTATTCAGTTAGATACAGCAGCACTGTATATCAGAATGTGGAAAAATGATCTCACTGTTCTCCAGATTCAGGAGATATCTGAGGTTTCAGTCTGAGGTTTAAGTGGACAGGGCAGATTTAGGGCATGATTTACTAAAGCATGCAGGTCATCCAAAACCAGTTCTTTTATAGACAAAAAGAGCAGGAGAACAAGTTCTTGGATGCTTGAGTGGCTCTTTTAAAGGTTATTAATCATTTCATTTAAATTGCAAAAGATTTATAAACCTCTAAAGGCTTTCATTAGCCTGATCTCTGGTTGTATATTCTTGTGTTATTTTGAAAATGTCTCTGATAATATTATAATTTAGTTAATCATTCATTCTTTGGGGATTTGACTCAGTGTGTACATTGTGGCAGTAGTGAAGATGTTTGTTTGCATTAGACTGTGCGTGAATGTTGCATCCTGAAGCCCGCAGCTGCCCTCATCAGTCACCCTCAGAGCATGACCTCTGACCTCAGTATCTGAATGTCTGTATTTCAGTGAGTGTTCCAGTGTGTTGTGACCTCTCGTACTTCACCTGGGTGGAACCTTCAGAACAAAACTGCCACAGGCTGTCATCACACACTCACACACACACTGGAGGGTCACGGAGTTCAAAGGGCAAGCAGAAGTTTGAAGCAAGAGTAAAATGTCAAAACTTACACAAGCACAAGCAAACGTGATTGCTCTGATTTGCCTCTGCTTTGGCTATACAAATTTCATGTTAATGCATTACTGCAGTTTACTTAACAAGACAGCAAGTAACACTTTATTTTATTTTAGCTAACACCATAATACTTTTAGGAATAAAGCAATTATGTAACACATTTTACATGCTTTAACAAAGTTAGATTCTCCATCCCTAAATGTACCAGATATTACATGGTAACACATTAGCGCATATTCACGTGTGTTGACAGGCTCTCTATGTATTCTTTAGCCTCACTTTCATACGCACAAAATTTCACTCCAGCACCAGTTGTTGTCTCATGAGGAATGGGGTGTCTCCATAGCTGTCAATCCTGCAGCGTATCTTTTGTCCCAGCAGTGACTGTGTCCCTCCCACCTGGGTCCAACAGGAGACAGACAATAGAGCCGCTGTCCCAGAGTGGAGGGTGAAAGACTGTTCATGTCTATCTTCAATGAGAATGGACAGCCTCAGCCTGCACATGACAGCTCTGATGCTGGGGAGACCTTTACAGTTAGTAGAGATGGAGATATCTCTCACATACACACACACACACACACACACACACACCTTTAAAGGTGTACTCAGCATGTTTTCCTTATTAAAAAAGTTTTACTTTATAAATAATACAGTATTTTAGAAATAAATAATATAGTATTTTTTAAAATATGCTTAAGGTGATAAGGTTTTAGTCATATCAGTAGAATAATAAAAGCTGTTTTATTATGCATGGAGCAGGTCGCCTCATACTGGCTGCCATGTTCCATAATTTCACATGACCAGGTTCTGCTTTATTTTGGTTCACCCCCTTCAGGGCCCTTCTGCTTGCAGAATAAAATAATCCTAGATAAAAAAGATGCTTTTTTGTGATACTGTATCCATACTGCTTATTGTCAATACTGAGTGCACCTTTAAAATTTTAATGCTGTTTGTTCCCACAAATTCACCTGTTTAATTAGTAAAACTGTGTATGTGTGTGTTTGTCAGCTGTTTAAAGACAGGTTCATAATAATTCACAGGTACACACCCACATTTGAACATGCTTACACACAAGTACAGACTGCAATGAACATGGGGATTGTTGAGTAAAGGTGCAGTCTGCTTTCTCAGGGCCTGTGATGTGTGTTTAGCTTGGCACCGGCTGCTAAGTTTACAGTGTCATTTTAGCATTGCTGGCTAGATCTTATATGTTTCACCGTAGGCTTCGGTGCTCACGGGCAAACACCTGGGCCCGGCTCAGTAAACACATGCAGACATATTCTTCCATTGGTGTGTCGGCTGCTCAGAGAGGTAACAAATTTATTTGTGTGTCTGGGTGTGTTTCTTTCATCATCCGCAGAGCTGTAATTAGTGTGAAAGTGATGGTTGAGCTTAAAAGCTGTCATCTAATTTGTCTGTCTTTATCGAAACAAACATGTGTGGTCCCTCCCTTGTGAGGTGCGTGCGATGTGTGATTACCAGTATAACGAGTGTCTAAGAGTTTGATCATAAATTACTCCGATATGCCTAAACCTCTATTTAGCAATCATAAAGCTATGCATGACATACCCACCATAGCTGCCACCCTTCAAACCCCCCTCACACCTGCTCTTGTATGCCTGTGGTGGTCAGGATTCAAGAGTACATGCAGCAGCCCACTAAGAGAAACGCTCAGATCTGGGAAGACGCCAGCATGCGCTGGAATGTTGTTTTGAGTGTCCAACAGTAATTCTTATATTTGTTTGAGGAGGTAAAAAATCCTATTTTGTTTTTTTGGTTGTACGTTTGCGGCGAGCAAACACAAACAAGGACAAGGGGTTACACTTAGACATCCACATACTCTATTAGCACGCACGCTGTCAAACACACATGGCATTATTCCTAACGGCTGGATGCATGATGCCGACTCCTCAGCATATGGAAGGCTTCATTATGTGACCAAACTCTAAACAAGAGTTTACCAAAGGACATGATTCAGCAAGTCACCTTCCCGTGTAAAACTAACAGTTCTCGGATGCATCCAAATGAGAGGGGACTAAGCCATTAAAAAGAGAAATTGCTTTTCGTTTTAATTGCTCGCTCGGTTTAATAAAAGCAGCATGTCATAATTATACTTTTTGCAGCAATGGTAAATGGTTTGCCGTGCTTGTTGCAATTATGACCACCACAGAAATTCAAGGTCCCAGAAAACAGTCGCACACTCTGCTATTAAGTGTCGATTTTATATGGAAAGAGAAACGAAGAAATGCGTGAGGCTAACCAGAGCGGCACAACATTACTGCAACCCTGGGTAAGCCAAAAACAGCCCAAACTAAAGGAGGCAGGTCCAGAGTCTATGTGTTCCTGTATTCCATGTTCCAGTAGCTCAGTAGAGCATTGAGTTAGCAGTGCAATAGGTTGTGAGAAACAAACATACAAGTCAAATGTTTAGCTTAAATGCACTGTAAGTTGCTTTGGATAAAATATATATATATATATATATATATGAAAAGTTTTATGCACTTGTAAAAAAGTGACAATGTTTTATGATGCCACAAATTTCTTCTCTTTTAAAAATAGTGAGAGTTGAGGAAGGAAGGTGCAGGCCTTATTTTGTGTATGTGTGTAATTAGTACTTCATATCCTTGACTCTGCTGAAGTGACATGTACGTTAATGATAGTGTTAGCTCTCCTTAATCTCCCTCTCCACAGACACACACACTCGCTCCTTTTGCCCCTGCACTGTTAATTATATCCAACACCGCTGGAGCAGAGTCCTCTTCATGGCAAGCATATTGTGTCTGGCAGGCGAGCGGAGGGTTATAAATGATCCTGAAGGTGAAGATGTGACTGTGAGGAGATAGTTATGAAAATTTCATCTGTATATGTGTTACGGCTACAGCTGCTGCTGTCAGTGGAGGAATTAGTGCAGGTCAGGGCTGTCAGAGAGAGAGAGGGACCTGTCAGACCCCTAAACACACATTCAACGCAGGCCGTCTCCAGGCTGTCTGTGTTCATTACCAAACTTGGACAGGGATACAGCAGGCAGTTGAAGCAATCCTTTCGACCTTACCTATGGCCTTTTGCTGCTGTCTATGTGGAGCCATGAGGCACATTCCATAAATAGGGTACAAAATAGGGACTGAAAAATACAGTCCAATACAGCTCTATTAATCCCTAAGGTACAATTTTGGGTACTGGGAGGAGCAGACCAACACAGACACTGGGATACAAGTTAAAAAGAGGTATGGTGATACAGCAGGGGAATTATAAGTTAAGTAAGTTATAGTCAATGAAATGAACAAAGTGTAGTTCTGTACAATAAATATTGTATGGAATAAACAATATAAGCAATATACAATGTTACAAGAGATAGACATGATTGCAGCAAAGTAATTTAATTACATAGTCAAAAGTGACAGATAATAGGGAGGAAAATAAGCTTTTGTGCAGTCAGGTGATCCTAACACGGACAGTTTTTTAATGTGTAAAACATTTTTAGTGGAACAATTAATGCACCATTAGTGCATGTTTTTTTTCTCTCATAATTAGTTGTGTGTGCATGGTAGACAGGTGAAAAGTCACAGCAATTTTCTTTTCATGAAGTTCACACATATGCCTTTCTGACATCCTTAAAAGAGGTTTTTGCAGCATCACTGTCTCCTGAAACTTTGTAATTAACACGGGATATGCCCGCCATCTTCATCTCCCTCACCACCAACATGCCGTTTCCAGAGAATTCTATTAGCCCAGACCAGCAGCTGTTAATTACCTCTCTACATCCCTCGCTCTTAGACAAATGAAAAGCTCTGGTACAGATGTAGGATAGAGTGATACACTGCCTCTCCACTCCCTCCACTTTCGGAAATGGGTCATCAATCCACTGTTGATAAATGTCTTCGGTTGGTAATGAGTGTCTTATCAGGGTGGGATTAGCGTAGAGATTTTTTTGTAATTAGTGTACCAGCACGGTTTGCGCTGCTTTCTCTGAGGTGTTTGTCCGTGTTTTACTCGAACTGAATTGTGTGTGAACTTTTCGGAGGATGAAAAGAGTTGGTCCGTGAGGGAGCACAGCTTATATAGTACTTTGAAATAAAAACAGAGAGCTAATCCACAGCCGAGTGCTGTACAAAGAGATCTCAAATGAAGCCTGATACATCGGATGGCCTGGATATAGGAATGAGGCTGAAGATAGTAGATTACACTGAGGGCAAGCTAATAATGGCACTGTAGCTTGGGTATGTTTGAATAAAGCTTTTGAGTATGTTTGACTGAAAGAACTGAGGGTGAACTTGGAAGAATATTAGGAGTTATTTTCAACTTGATGTCTGTGATCTGTATCTGTGCTGTCCATTACCATTGACAATAATTTTAAACAAAAACTTGAAATACAGTTACAGTAATGCACTGACAGTGGAAACCTAGTAGACCTGAGGAACTTTCTAGTTAGCAGTAAAAAATCCTGTTGGCATGGCTTGCTCTATGTGAACAGGGCATTATCTGTAATTACGTCACAACACTTTCATGTCAATTCATTGTATCATAGCGCAGATGTCAATTGAAGTAGATCCTTACCTACAAGCATTCATTTGTAAGTATAAACACTATTCCCTGTTGTTTTAATCAAATAAGGGTTTTCACCTTGGTATACAGCCTGCAGATGCAGTTCATAGGCATTAGGTTGAAACTGATCACAGCATTTCTTTAATAAGCTGTAGTTTGAGGTGGTGGTGAGTTTTTGAATCACTTAATCGTGGCTCTCAGGTAAAGACATTCTGTTTTCTCCTCGTTGTCTACATCTGCTTCAATCTTACCCATTCTCTTTGGCGTTTCCACATCTCCAGCACTAGTATACACAGCCTCTGGTCTGCCTGCGAGTCTGCTCACTCAGAGGTCACATTATCAACCAACTGCTGGGGGCCTTCAGCCTCAAGGTACCCACTTAACTGCCTGTGGGAAGAAGAAAATTCACTTTTAACTTTCTTTTCTCCTCCTCACCGCTTTGAGATATCCGGTGCAACCCATTTTTGTTTCCACCACTCTCTTTTCTGTTAGAGTGCCGCCTTTTTTCTCGCTCATGAAATCACAATGCGATGTATTCCGCCCGAGGTGCAACCACTCAGAATGCCGTTTGACACAGAGGAACTGAATTCCTGCTGCTCTCTGCTGTTTAAACGACTTGGTGAGCTCAGAGAGGCCATCGAAACGCACACATCTCTCGCTTGGGCCGCAGTCTGTGGCTTATCTGACATTTATGAGGCTGTAAACTGCACTAGCGGGTGCACTAAAAGATATCTGATAAATAAACACATCAGGCTCAGTGTATTAAAAAAACTCTCCCTTCATGCTTATTGGTGCTTTATGAGGACATTTTTAGCTTGGCTTCTTACATTTGTTTCTCTGACGTTTACTCTGAGTGCGAAATGATGAATTTAATTTGATTTTGCTGAGGGAATGAGAAATAAACTAGAAGAACGGGCAGGCTCTGTGATTTAGGAGGCTATAACACATGAATCATTTCTCAGTGCTAATTGGGAAATCCTGATGGCTGGGTGTGAAAACTTGTCCCGTCTGTATTCTGCAGGTCTGGCTCTTTGTGTTTGGTGCCGCTGAGTGCTGTGTGTTCTGTGGGTCTGTTACTGTTGCTTTGACAGATGTGGTGGGTGCAGTTAAATGACAGGTGATTAGTAGCAAACATGCCTCTGCTTTGACAGTGTACTGCCACATTGGCATTTGACTGAGTTGGAGAGAATAAGCACATGTTCTTCACAGGAAGGTGGCGGTAGTACCTGAGTTCTTTATTATCAATAGTGACTGTTCAAGAATGGCGTGCGATGTTGAAGATATGATACAAATCTCATACAGTGTTTTGCCTACAATATTCCTTCTCATCTACACATAGGTGTGTGTGTGTATTCATGCTATTTCTTTGTTGTAAATTGAGAATAGTGGCAGCACAGTAACAGTTACAGTATATGTTAATGCTCAGAAATGTGAAATTATGTAAATGTGATTATCAACGCATTATGTATGTTTAATGGCCGTATCTGCAGAATATGCAGGGGTCACTGCAGTAAGTAACACATCTTTGGTACTTTTATTGCTTCCCTTTAGAATTTGAAAGAAAAAAAGGTTTATGGTTTTATACATCATAACTACTTTGCAAATTGAAATGTCTTATTTCTGAACTGGTACCTCACCAAACATAATAGCGAAAATAATGTCTGTCTTCAAGACAATTTTTTAGACAGTCCTGTTGCGCTCACTGTTCCAAACTATTTACTGACTCCATCCACACTGTTGACTACCTGTCTCTGCTGGGTGACTGTAATGTGCAGGGTGTGCAATAAAAAACTGTGCTTACTCTAATTAGTAACATACAGTATCTAATAATGAAGTCTAAGAGGCTGCTCATTACGCACTCCTGGAGCTTGATTAAAATGTCAAGGTTTAGTGAGGACAGATTTGGCCAGAGGCTCTTTATTTTTGTGTGTGTTTGTACTTTGTAGTAGTCCGTAAATATCTGTGCTTTAGCTTGTTTCCAGCCTTTTAATTAATTGCTGGCACCAGCTGTAGCAGACTGATTCATTTCACTCTGAATTATTTTAAGTGCAACCAAACTATGCCCTTCCCAGCAGCTCTGTAGTTTGGGGAAGTTGATATGCACATTGTTCCTGTTTCTGTTGTGTTCAGCACTTTGGGTGACTGGTGTCCCTTTATTTAATACTAGCTGTATATAATTGTATAGTTAATACCGACCATTTCTCTTTTAAAGTGTGTTTTATTGAACAGCTAGCCAGTGTATAAAGCTGTGTCTGAAAACACCAGTTTATTGTGTTTATTGTGACCATGTCTATTAAGCTCCAGAAAGGAAAAATAAAATAAAAAATCACTATGAAAATAAATGTTACTTGCACATTGTATTTCACATCTTCTGCAACCATATTATAGGAGGCAACTGTGATTAAAGCTAAAATAGGTTTTGGCTTAAATGTTTTGAACTGTTTAATGTTCTTTGATCACAGCATAATTTCCAAATGACCAATTCTCTTATTGCATAGTTGTCATGACTTTTATACCAATTATTCTATAATGCAGAGAGCAGTAATACTAAATAATGTTTAGGTCTGTTTAATTTTAACCAGGTAGTGCATTATTATACAAAAATAAACACTGTCTGTTAGGCCACTGATATTGTCATGTGACTAAGTAAAAAGGCAGTGCTTTCTATTGCAGTGTAATCAGGGCTGGTATAAATTGCACGTGGCTAGGGCTGGTGAGATGGGGGGTCTTTGTGCGTTTATCAGACACTTACAGTCAGTGTATCATACTCTGCGCTGTAGATCCCGTGTGCTAAATGGCATTTATTCAGCCAGTTAGTCTGGGAAAACATATGGTGCCATTTGGAGCATCAGACTGTGGCATGCTGTTCCTTCTTAATTAGAGCAGACCAGCTAGTGAGTGCCACACTTAGCACTCTGTCAATTTCCCATGCACCATGCAGACTGAGGTCACGCAAACACACACTGTTACACTAACTCTACTGAGTGTAAACTAAACACTGGACGGACAGTAGATTGCCTTTGGCTTTGATTGTTTCTTAGCTGCTGTTGTATGTGTTGATGATTGGGTGTATCATTAGGAGTAAACAGTAGGTGTAAGGTTTGGTTTCTGTTGTATGTTAGTGTTTGGGTCATCTGGGAGGTTGTTAGAGAGGGAGGTTGGCAGCACTGTAGGTACTTCCTGTTAAGAATGACTACTGGGTTTCTACTCAAACAAATCTAGTTAAAGAGACAGACTACAGACAAATACATTCTTTCATAAGCAATGAGCCTCTCATAGTTGTCCTTCTCTCTGTTCTTTTCATTTACTTCTGTTTCATCACCCTTCTCATGTTATATATTTTTACCCATTTTAGAATAAAGAACATATGGCCGTCCTATTTATTTAAACATTTTGCCATCAGTATGCTAATTATGAATCTGATAGCCTTTGCTAGAGTATATAAATCAGAACACATCTCTCTTAGGTTACAGAATAACTTAATTGTAGTTGCACTCTTCTTACTAGTATTTTTAAGTATGCACCAAACATCTGCAAGTATCCTCAAGACTCATTGTCTCTTTGGAACGTTTATGCCCAAACTGGCCAAATAACAGTGTGTGAGAGCTAGCAGACAAATTAGCATATGCTGCATTCATATTTCAGTAGCATTTAAAACGCATATCTTCAGTTCTGCATTATGCATGCTGTACAGAGAGGTTCTTGTCTTGGAGCCACCTGGGAACCTAGTCTGATTTATTTATGTATTTATATATTTGCTTTTAGAAGTGAAATTAAATATTTAATTGACTATTTTTATTTCATCTGTCATTGTTATTAGGGCTGCGATCTGTTAATTTTTTTGGAAAAAACCATGAAACAAAGTTCAGGTTGAGTCTAACTGAAGCCTGGAATTCTTATTAGCATAAATAAACAGTTTAGCATAGAGAAAAAGCATAGGGTTAAAAAATTCAGCTGCCACTTAAGCTATTCTAACTGCGCTGTGTGTATGTGTTTGTGTTTTTATCTCTGAAAATGTGAATCATTGCCGGCGATAGCAGAGTGAATAATTCAGACCCTCACGTCCCTCAGAATGCGGCATAAGCAGCTCTTGATTGTCAGAGGATGGAGATTGTGTAATGGTAAACACAGCTTAAAAGGCTCACATTTATTATGAACAAACCTTTTCAAACCCTCACTGATGCAAACACACCACAGATCAGATAAATATGCAGTGCACACTCCATATTTAGAAAAATATCTGTGTTTATGTCCACATTATCTTGCTTGGGTTAATCGGATGAGACGCGATTGGTCAGGGAGGGTGACAGTAAGTGAGGTGCATCACTGTATATACATTGAGGCTCTTATTCATTACAGACTAAATCATACCGTCAACTCCCTACTGTGAAGCTACGACACTGTCACAATTCAGTATAGAGACTGAATTTAATTCAAACCCTCTATGCCTGTCAGCCTTGTTGCTAAGCTTTCCAAGTAGGTGCTTTTCTCCATTAGTGGCTGTTTTATTTTAAGTGTGTGCAAACAGATCATTTCAGTGCTTTTTTACACATTTAACATTAAGCTATTATTTAATTTAACAGCCCTCTTGTTACTGACACGGTTGCTAACAAGAGTTTCCTCATGATGATAAGCTGCAGCTTTTAATAAACATCCCATAAACAGCACTTTCAGATGCATGCTGGCCTGAGGCGCTCGTAACAGCTCATAACACTATTTATTACACCTTTATTAAGTATTTAATAGAGTGTAGAGAGGGTAGGAGTGAGTAACCTCTCTTAATGGGAGTTGGGAATCAGACCAGGTATCACTGTTTTTTTTGTTCTTTCTTCTCCAAGCGTCTAGTTAGTGCACACTATATTTAGCTCGGTGGAGAAGTGTTGTTGGCCCATCCTGTGTGTCTGTAATTTTTCCTCCCTGGCATGAAATGTTTGGCTCTTTAAAATCATTTACTAGAAAGGTGTATTGGAGTCATGCTGTTAGATACAAAGAGTTTGGTTTAACCGCAGAACAGACCTTGAATAAACCTACAAATTATTTGTAGAACTTTAAAGGTTAGGCAGGTTTTCCTATGGGAAAATGATCCATTTAGCTTTCTGTTGTTGAACTTTAAGTATGCTATCGATTTGTTGTTATTTTACTACCTTCTTTTAAAGTATTTGTTCTTATGGCAGTACTAATCCTTCCTCCATGTTCTAATGGCTACAATGAGCTACTGAATAAATTACTTTCTTTGAAAGTACAATGTGTTCTTTGTTGGATGAGATTGTATTTGTCAAGAGGGGCAGCGGCTTCTTTCACTGAGAGCACGTTTTCGATCCTGTACACAAAAGTCAGACATTTTCTTATTATCTCTTATTAAAGTTACCTCTGGGTCTGGATCTCTAATTTTCCTTCCTAACTCACTTTCTCCAAATACCAATTTGACCTCCCTTTTATTATTACTTTTCTCGTTCTTTCTGTCTTGTTTTTCCTCTCGTACTCCCTCTGTAAAGAATAAAGGTATTAATCTTTTATGTTTTGGAAAAATCAGACGACTGCTATTTGCAGGACCTCCTGTGCGGCTCAGGTTGGCGTGCTGGCGAGGAGAGAGAGACACCAAATTGCCGAGTAAATCAATACGTTGCTGTAATGTTGGAGGATCTGCTTTCAAAGGGCAGCGTTGAAATTTGTAAGCCATGGTTTTGATCCCTTTTCCATTCCACCCCAGCCCTACTTGTTATCATAGTTGCTGTTGTTTGTATGTTATTTTAGCTTCTTTTCCAAGTAGCTATTTTGCAATTTGGACAAAAATACAATTAAAGACCCATCTGGATGTAATGGCACTAACAACAGACAGATGGACGGCTCTATTGAAGCCATACCTCGTCTTTGGCAGGTCTAGGCCCTGGTAATGTACGTCTGTAATACAGGATCCCTCAGATGTGAGTAGTGTAAACTGTCGAAGGGGCTATCAGAAAACCAAAGAATGTTTTTTAAGTGGTTAAGACAGCCTGTGTGTTGGTGCCAAACACTGTGCCCTAAGTTATTACAGCATAGCTGAGCTGAAACATGGAGAACGTTTAGATAAGAAATTTAGTAATTAGGCCCAGAATCCCAGAGGAACAGCATTAACACGCCCACATTAAGATATAATGGCCGTATCTCTGACATCAGACTTTATGCTGTATTTTTACATGTAAAATATCTGCTCGAATCAATCCTCCGTAGAAGGATTTTTTTAAACAATGCATTACTGGTCCACTTAAAGAGAAAAGGATATCACCCACTTTTATCATAGGGCCCTTTCCATCCTAAAACATAGATGCGCACTATCAGTGACAGTTTAATCACAGGTTCTAGTTTTGAGTGACTACCTGTACTGCTTGTTTTGTGCTAAATCTCCAAGTCAGAGACACAGGCATCTCACGTTTCTCCCCGACTGTCTTGGGGGTGATTGATTGTGCTGTGAGAAAGAGAACAGACCTGGGCTACATTTAAACACACGCTTTTCTCTCCCAGAGCATGCAAGTACAAACATCTCTGACACCCTTTATTAGCTAGAAACAAACCCTGGAGGCTTGGGCCAAACGGGAAATATAGGAAAATTGAGCTGCTTTGAACTGAGGTGTTTTTGATAACTACTTGGTATGCTTCCTGGAGGATAACCTGTAGGCTTGGCTTCTTCAAACCTAATCCCTTTGATTAGGTGCCAAGCAAGATAGCGTTCTCTTCTCCTCTCTTTCTACTCTCTCCCAATCCCTCTGTCTCTCTCTCTCCCTCTGAAGGCCTGACCTGCTCCTCCTCAGTTGTCCTTTGAAATCATTCCTGCCCAAACGCTCTGTACAGGTGGATGGGCCCATGGACCTCATTAAGGCCCTCAAAACCCTCTTTAGAAGTTTTCTCATCTGATGTCACCTCCCCCACATGGAGAAACACATGCTTCCTCTACTTCCGATCAGGGTCACCGTGCTCCAGTCCTCCTCCTGTACTTATCTCTCCATTCGATGACTTGTCATGACTGCATACTAACCTCTGCCTGGCATAACCCTTGGTGCTCTTGCCAGACTACTGTTTTTCTGGATTACTGCATCTTAAGAACTTGCTCTTTGGCTGGCTGATGGGGTCACAGTGACAGTTGCTAAGGGATACAGGCTGAAGCCTGCAAGTCAGCTAGATCAGACACCATAGATTCCATCCCAGTGATTGTTATCCAACTGAGACGCCGGGCTCAACCTCTGTAAACAGCCACCGGTTACCTAATCACCTCTTAATAGCTCTCAGCTTTGCCACTGAGCTATATGACCAGAATGTGCCACAGCCCCCATAATCCTGCCCGAGTCCATTGAGAAGACCAGCTCTACGCTAATTTTCACAAACACAAACTTCTGCAAAATGAGAGGATAAAGACAAACTGTCCAGCTGACACCCTAACAATAAGTCAACCTCCACTGAATTAATCCATAAAACCCCAAAACCCCTCTTATAGTATTAGCCCTCATTTCTGTCCAGTTCATGTTACCCAACCCTGTTTCTCGATTAAATTTAGTCCATCACCAACATTCTCAAACCCTGGTCCCAGAAGACCCCGGTTCCAGTAATCCTCCAATTTCATCAGTAGCTTCCGGCTCGTTGTCAAACCCACATCCCAAAAGCATCTTGCACTTTGCTTTCTTATGTGTGCTACTCTAAAACACTTATGTCAATCTCTAGAGGTCTGAAACCTGACTAAATCATTTTTTAAGTGGGGTTGTTTCAATGGCTGCAGTTTGTCAATTGTTTTATCAATTTAAATCCATTAGATATGTTTCAATAATCTCTGTTCAGCTCACAGAGTTGTAGTAGTTTATTTTTTAAACACAGCTAGGAAACAACATTATGACCAATTTTTAGGTGCCCAAATTTTTAATCGGAATATAACTAGAATATTCTGACTGTTCAGGTGGAAAATCAAACTTTAAAATAAACGGCACAGTTTTTATATTAAATATATATTTTTTGTCTCACAATCACCACCAATTGCTTACCAGTTTTGTGACTGAAAACAAATTCAGCCCTGGTTGTTAAGTTATTTGAGGATCTGGTTCCCTCAGTGTTCCATTGAGCTGATAAACCCATTAATTTTTCCTGTGTCACACATGGTGTCCTTGGAAGTTTCTGTTGGGTGAAGGCTGCCCAGTGTTTCCCTGTTTTCTGTTTAAACCAAAGCAGTCTTGTTTGAGGTACACCATAGAGTTCCTTTTTTTCCAACACGTAATGTAAGTTTTTTATGTTCCGCACTTATTCTAAAGTGCCCTTGCTGTACGTTTTCAGTAGATGTTTCTTGTTAAGCAAAGTGTGAACAGATAAATCCACAGTCTAGTTTAATTGTGATGCAACCAACTTTAGAAACTCTTTAGGAGAGAGACCCAGGGGAGAGAAAGAACGACCCTACAAATGAGAACCATAGACAGTCTTCTGATCAGAGCAACAAAGTTTCCAACGTATTCAAGAACAAGTAAGCAAACTTTGATTCCCTAACAAGATTTTTTTTGGACACTGATGGCCTGAAGGAAGGGTAAGCTCCAAATGGAACTGTGAGACTACCATTATCTATTAAAAATAAAGCATTATTTTGTAGACTTATTTATTTATTACTTAAAACTTTTGTCATGGCAGAGCACAGGGTGTGGATAAGCACGTGTCACAGCTCTTTACAATCCCTTATGATGAAGTACCGCCCTGTCTTAGCATAGCATTGCATAGTGGTAAAGCTTAGCCCCCAGCAGCCGGAGAGCACAGAGAGCCCTTGATATCCATGACTGGATTTAAGCAGGCGGGCC
Source organism: Botia almorhae (assembly GCA_036877575.1). NCBI lineage: Eukaryota > Metazoa > Chordata > Actinopteri > Cypriniformes > Botiidae > Botia > Botia almorhae. The sequence continues at coordinate 23,557 of JAZGTJ010000262.1, forward strand.
TTCCCGAGCCTCGTGCTGATCACTTTTAGTGAGGGATGGAAAGCTGTCTTGAAAGGCTTGTTAATGGGAGGGAAGCCTCGGTAGCTCGTGAGTGTTTGCGTAAATGCATGCATGTCTGGAGGGTTCAGGAATGATGCTAGGCTAACAGACGTGGAAGATGGAACGACAGTGACCGGGAGCCATGCTATCACTCTGAAGTTACTGTAACCAGCCCAGGAAACTTCTCCTCTCAGAACTTCTTTTGTGATTGCCTGACAGCTTTTCACAGAAATTGAAAACCGGTCCTCCACCACAGCAAAGAAACTGTTATAGTGTACATCTGAGGCATTTAAAGTATGAATTTCTCATACTATTAATAGCATGAATGTTTTTCTTGAGAATATTAATTACAATAATTACAAGACTCTTAAAAATAACTTTTGGAATACACGGCCCTCTTTATATTGATCATCCTGCAGTGAGTTTATTTTGTCATACCAATTGTCTGGTTGCTGATTACATTGCTTAATAAGCAAATAAACATAAATATTGTTTTGAGTTATAATAATTATGATAATTACTATGAAACAAAAAAGGTACAGAAGAATAATACAAGAGACATAGCTATATCATAGCTATGCAAAACTATTTAAAATCAGAATGAAGTATCGCATGTAGCCGTGCAATAACTGTAAATTATATTCTTTAGAAAACAAGAACACAAAAGCCCCTTAGGAGCTATTTGCATTTTTACATTGTAAAGTGACAATCACGGTTTTTGGTATGTTAAGAATGGAATTTATACATGTTTGTGTACACGTGTGAGTTTGTGCATTCATGTTGCTTCTGTGTTTCACCTTGTCCTCAGTCTTTCATAAAAAAAAACATAAGAGAGACAAATTGCAACTGAGTTATCTGCAGGTGTGAGGAGTGTTCTCTGGTCTATAGCTCTGGGCCATGCACTGTATGTTTTGAGAATGCAGTTAAAGGTGTTGTCGCTCATAGGAATGCATGGCAGATCACCGCTTTGTCCTGCACAGAGAACCAGGCACAGCTGACCTGAGCAGGTCCAACACACACAGGCTATCCCCTTAAGCTAGGGAGAAGAGAGTCTGTGTGGTCAGGACATGGAGAGACAGACAGGAAGGGAATAAGGAAGAATGTGGGAGGTCAAAGAGATGAGGAGCATGGAAATGAAGGTGTATAGGGTCACAGGTGGGAACAGAGAAGGAAAAACTTCTCTTAATTAACTGTGTTTCCCAACCTTTAAGTCTTATATACCTTCACAGCCATCAGTAATCCTCAAGTACTCCCCTATTTCTCCCTTATTTACCTAGTGACTGATATTATACATCATTATACATCATTTATCATTATTCATATATTAAAAATAATTTTAGTTCAATTATTAGGAATATTGATATGTAAATCAGTGATATTAAAATGATCACAACAAATGTATTTATAAATGAAATCCAATTTCTAACATTGTTTTTAGAGATTTTATTAAGAAAAATCTTTTCTATTACCCCCTGGTAGCTGCTTAAATACCTCTGGTTGGGAATTAGTGAATTAAGGAGAAAGAGGCATTTGGACAGTGAGAGTTTTGACACGTCCTGCTCTACCTCAGCGAGTTCTGCTGGAGGCCATGACATCTAACATGACCGCCACAGGCACTGCTGAGGTAATTATGTGATTACAGATGAAATAGGGCCTGTGTGTGTCAATGACTGAAGAACAGGTTTTAGCAAGCTTTTGGGACTCTCTCAAACATGATAACTCTTTGACACTAATATATAACTACACATAATGTAAATACTGACAGTGAATATGCTTTAAAATCTGAGTGTGAGAGAAAGAGAGGTCATATATTACTGATAAAGTCACAGAGAGGAAAACACATCAAGTGACTGCATCGGACAGGAATGAGGGTCTGGATAGTGTGAACGACCCTTCATACAACCTCTCTTGCGTTGAGAGCAATGAAGGTACGCACATCCATCCATGTCTAAGAGGAGAGCAGGAACATGTTGCACATGTAGGTTAAGAACCAGGGATGGATGGTGCGCTGTGCACTCTGGTTTATTTTCAATTGCAGCTTACAATTTTTCACGGTCATATCGTTCCCCTTTTCAAAATAATCTGATGCCGGCTGGCTACGCCGGGCTCCTTTCATTTTGGGGTTTGTTTCTCAAAAGGTGGCTATTATAGCCAAATGGGTTGTGTGCTTTTCCAAACACAGCCAACATTAAGTCCAGCTCTGGTTTCAACGCTGCTCTTTAATGAGAGACTGAAGCAGCAAAAAGGAGAGAGGAAGATCAGTTGTATAGTACGAAACCCCATGTGTGGTTTTACCCCTTTTAAACAGACGTTCTTTTACTCTCTTATTCTTTTTGGTTTTCTTTAACTTTTTTCTTTGACTTTCTCTCCTGGGAGAAGTGTGTTTATTTGGTTCAGCAATAAATTATCGTCTGTAACAGCCATCTTTAATAGTATGGATGGGCACGGCCACAAGATGGACAGGGTTTAAAAGCTGCGCTCTGTTGGTTTTTAGCATGTGTGTGTGGACTCATTCTTGGCTTTTATTATGGCTTCAATCACAATCATTTGTAAAGCATTTTGTTTTGAGAATTATAAAAGCTCATTAATTATCACATTTGTTTGTCTCTTTTAACCTGCAAACTTCCATTTTGGATATTCTTCTTATGATATGAATTCTTCATAATCAGATGGGTGCATGGAAAAAGTTAATATTTAAAAGTATTGCAATATTTTACCAATATTCTCAAACCAATAATATATTTAGTTACATTTAATACAGGAATATATCATATTTTTGAGTGCTATACAAACAAGTTATTGATTGTAGGCCATTGTAGTATAACACCAAAACGGAACTACACTGTTGGACCATGTGTTTTATGCGGGCCTTAATTGTGTGTGTTGTATGGGCACTGATCCATGTGGATAGGTGGAGTATCTGCTGCTGCCCCCTTTCACACTTCCTATCAGAAGAGCTGCACTGTGTCATTTGAGTCTGTTGTGCGGCTCAAATTCAATATTCTCCACTTTTGTAGTCAGAGGAAGAAAAAGGCAGGTGTTTTTGCTCTCCCTGAAGCGAGTGTTTGTTTAATGGTTTATATAGTGTTTTTGTGCCTGCTTGATTACTGGGGTGGTGAATTGGGTTTGAAACATTCACCATGAACTGTTTGAACTTGAAAGCTTTCCCTCCACCCTCTTTTGGCCCTGTCTTACTGTACACATACACATCCACCATAGGGCTGACTAATAGCATTCATTATCTACAGTACACATTATTACTTATTGTTGTATTGCTTGACATGGCTGTCATAAAAATTTCCGAAGAATTTCTGATAAACAGGAAGCAGCCATACTCGTTACTGCAACACGCACATGCACACACACACTTCAGTGCTAATAGCAGTGGTTGACAGATCTCAGATTAGGTGTGCAAACCTTTGAGGCATTGAGCACTCACATACCTCAATGAATAGAAAGCTAATCGTGTTAAGGAACAGAAAGCCATTGTCTTAAATGGGTTACATATAGAGCTTTTTTAATGAAATCACTTTGTTTACCAGCAGGTGTCGTTCTTGAAAGTAATACTGACCCTGTTTTCTCTCTGTCACACACACCTTATATGCATGCACAGGTGCACACACAAAGCTCCAGGGGACAGGTAAAGGGTGGAGCGCTTGTGCAACGGGCAGGTGAGTTACTGCGTCTGTGTCAGCAAACGCATCTCACCTGTGAAAAATGCTATCTTCCATCTCTGTAGCCTCAGGTGACTGTCATATACAGATGTAGTACCCTGGTTCCCATCATTATGGGCTGTGTCAGATCAGGTCTGGATAATCACGCCTCCTGCTCCGACATGCAGAGACCCAAAGCTGCTGTCTTTGTTAATGACTAACCTGACGAGTGTTTGATGTAGCTGAGCATCGACATTAGTGTAGACTAATTTACTCCACTGATGCGGTATTGGGACTCACAGCACGCGTTCCTCTGGGCTGCATCAGACTGTTATTAAGAGATGAGAGAGGTGTGCTAAAGTCGATCTCAGCCCCCCTTCATTAGTCATGTTTGATGATCTAAGTTGAGATGCTGTTTGAGGAGTTCTGATAAGAGAGGTCTTTTGTAATGAGTGGAAAGGCCTGCAGGTGATTCTAAATTACCTTTTATTCCATAAGTCTGTGTGATTTACATTCGGTAGAATAACATGCCATTCTGATGAATGAACAAGCATCTGTGAAAATGAGCCAGTTTTGCCGTTAATTTGCGGTGAGCTTTGTTGTGAATGTAGTGTCCTTAGTCAGAGCTTTGAGTAAACGGCACAAGGCCTGGTACAAAATGCAGCTTATTCTTTACAAGAACCACCCACTTAGGCAAGAAAAAGTGTCTGACATGTAAAACAACCAACCACAGTTTTGTTAATGTGCCATACAGTTATAGGATTATCTGAAATTGATTATGCTACAATAATATGCAAGCATTGGACAAATTAGGTTAAATCTTTCTCTAAATTACTTGCTCTTTCAGGCCTGTCTATCAGTCTTTTAAGCACAATGTTGTTTCATGGTGAACTGATACTGTGAGCCCTTACTCCTGGATGTTGAGTAAGCCAATCAGATTAGATCTTGCCAAATCAAGAAAGTACTTCGCAGTTATGTGTGCAGTATGCATCTGATGGTCAGAGATCGGACTGTTGGTGGTTTATAGGCATTTTGTCTGAGGCTGAGACTGTTGCAAATGCAGCATGCATAGAATTCTGTTAAACACTGCAACAGGGAACTCTAGTTTCTCTGAAGAGAGCCTCGCACACTCAGAGCGAAACTGCTCAGAGTAGTTTGAAGTTATAGAACAGACATTTCAGAAGATCGTAAATGGTAACAGTTGTTTTTGGCTCTGTTGTATCACTGTTCTCATTTTAGCTGGGCCGCATTATCTCCTGAGAGCAGAACTTAAGATGGCTAGCAGCTACTGCTCCGGGATTCCCCAGCTTACACCAACACTGCTTCACATCATCACTTAGGGCAAAATTATCCTGCAATTATATAAACTCATTTTCCAACACACACACGAAAAGGAATGCATTAATATATGCCTTCACCTCCAGCCAGTGTTTTATATGCTAATGCAAGTTAGTTTGCAGTGGAAAGAGGAGGTGTTTTATCAAAGGAGCTTTTGACTGGGCTTGAAAACGAATCCGTATGTAGAATTAGATTAGAAACAATGGGGAAACTCACAAGAGCAGCCTGGACCGGAGCTTGATACACAGCAGCAGTAGGTGCAGCTCGCACCTCTCTACTGGTTTGTTGTGTGAGGCGCTGCAGTGTTTGTCTGAGACATAATGAACTCTAATAAGCAGAATAAATCATGCTGACTGTGTTGAGCTCTAAAGGTACAAGTTGGCATTGATGGAGGGCCCAACCGCCGGCAAGAGTTTCTGTGAGGAACACGACAACAGACAGTAGAAATGCAAACCTGCTGTTTATTTTCTTCCATGTCGTTGTGCTTCCAGGTAGATGTTACAATAATGGAGGATTTTTATAGTGTAGCAAACTGAGGTTTATCCAACCGATGGCATTGCTGTGATAAATTCTGATGTAATTCTGAACAACCAAAGTAAAACTAATTATATAGAAGACTTTTTTCCCAAAAAATATTTGCAATGTGTTATTATCAGGTTTTTTCTGCAAAAGCAGTCTAATTGCTCAAATACCAGAAGTAGCAAATATTAAGGAGTTAATTGTGCATGTGCATTTGTGTAACTTTGTGTGTATTTTAGGGTTTGCAATTGTATACACAAATATGTGATTGGTTTATTGTTTATTTGTGAGTTGTATATCTGTTGTATGCTGTATAGGTATGTGTGCTGTAGGTATGCCTACATAAAATAACTTAAAAATGTGTAAATGTTTTTATAACGCAGTTTTATAGTAATTTGTAATGTTAAAATTCAAAGCCAGTTTAAAATGCTGTTAAATATACCTGTGACCACCCATTCTATATTAATGCATATTATTTGTTTGGCAACTGTAAATAGTTCACAGTTTGACTAATAAACTGTGTTATTGGGTGGAATTGTTAAACAATGTACCTGATAAAATCAGTATAACACAAAACCCCTCTTTGCTTATTGCTTAAGTGTTTCAAAGCAACAAATTATGTATTATGTTCATCACATATTTAATTCGTGTCTTCTTGTCAGTGGGACATTTTGTGTAATGTGTCTATAAATTTATGCACACTTGACCACACAAATATACACACACTCTACGCTAAGCAGTAATTAATTCCACTCAGTCTTTATTGAAAAATTCTATACACTGGTGTAAATGTGCTTGGATATTTGTAATGGACTATAATTTCAAAAATGTTGCGTCCAACATTAGTCTTCATACATAAAGCCTTTTACAGAAAGATTTACTGTAAACCTGCATATATGGCAATAAGCCTGTAGCTCTCACAGATTGTGATTAGGGTTAGAAATGGAGACAGTATGTGTCATCAGAGATAGACAGGTTAGAACAGGATCTGAACAATATTACAGCACAATGCTGCAGGTTATGAAAAATAATTAGAGATGCGTTTGTGTGAGTCTGTGTGTGTGTGTTTGAGAAATAAAACACCCTCACTGTTTTGAAGTTGCATATTACTGTTTTCACAACTTTCATTGCATGTGCATTCTCTTTTAATTCCTCTTCAAATGAAGACCATTATTCTCACTCATGCATCCTGTTATTAGGGGGAAAAATATTAAAGTAGCTATTGCATTAAAATTTTAAGTGTGCATTAATGAGAAAATAATGCAGTGAGAATGATTCTGGGCTTGTGTTGTGAGCGATGTGTAGACGTCACAGGTATCAGACCTACTGAAGCAAAAGCCAAGTGTCTGTTGTGTCACCGACACAATAACTTGAACATTATTTTACAATTATTCTGAAGATAAATGGACAATTTATGTCATATTCAAAACAGTTTTATTTTATTTTTTATTGCGATGCCAAATCCAATAAAAAAGCTTCAAATCAAAAGCAGACGGCTTCCAAATGTTTCTAAAGGTTTCCTGGCATCATGTCTAAAGCCTCTGAAATACAAACTATAATTAGAGAGAGAGAGAATGAGGAGGGAGTGAAACTACTTAGCGTTGAGTGCACAATCGGCCATTTGAACTGCTCTGAGTTTAGGCTTCTTGGTTTTGTGTTTCCGTCAGACCGTGTCACGGTGTTAGACTGTGTACTTGTGCGAATTCATAGGAATAAAGATAAGATGAATCAGATGTGTGCGCATGAAAAAGCAAAGGAGAGAGCGCACGTCTGCACGAAGAAGAGACAAGAAAGAAAAGCAGAAAGGGGAGGAAAAAAGGAAAACTCCTCAGCTTTGGTTTTTCAGGCCCACTGGCAGAACTAAACAAACGGGTGCGTATTGCAGGGGGAGCACATTAACTGTAACGGCTCTTGATCTGTTTGAGCTGAGAGTGCTGTCGGCATGGCTAATAAACACTTCATTTAGTTTTAATGGTGCCGGCGCCTCTCGGCAGCCTTCAAAAGCCCTCTTTATTTGGGTCATTTATGTCTTTCCTCGAGGAGCACCCTGGGGACGCGGGATCTGTCCACACTGCTGTGCGCTGCAGCGTTTGAAAGTGAGGGGGAAATTAATAGGGCTATCTCTAAAAAATAAATAAATGATGGGCAGAATGCCGCCAACCAGCCCGCTGAGCTTATTAAAGAGAGACAGCGCGAGAGAGAGACACACACACTGAGAAAGAGAGATATTTTAATATGAATTTTGCACCTTTTAATGTGCAAGTATTTTTCTTTTCCTCTTTGATTTCTTTTCTTTTTCCCTCCCTCTGTCTTCACCGCGTCTCTGTTTCAGATGGAGTAAATGTAAACATGGCAATTATGGATTGTGTGAGAGTTAATTACTGGGTGTGCTCCTGCCCTGGGGGACGTTTGGCAGAATGTTTGCGATGATAAAACGTTCAACTCATCAGCAGCCCTCCAATGGTGTCTCGGCCCTCTGAGAGTGGACCAAAGGGAGCCAATCCCTGGAGTCCTCACAGCTCAAGGACCAATTAGTATTAAGCAGAATTAATCTAACCGGAATATTGCCGTCAGAGCGGGTCCACTGGAGGTGAGGGGGAATTAACCAACCGGATTGATTGGCTGGATCTTTTAACGGTCTGCTCTTCCTTCCTTCTGGCAGTCTGAAGTGAAGATAAAAAAAGAAGTATGACACATTTGGGTTGGAATGATAGAGTGCTCTTAAACGTGGCAGCTTTTATATTGTGGCGGCTTAATGAGGACAACAAGCAAACAAAAGTGAATAGAACCAATTTTTTTAAACAAAAGTGAACATAACAAATTTTTGCTGACACCCAAACAACAAATGTGGCTGTTGTGCAAATTGATCTAAGACTAAGCTTAGCCTTTGTATCCTGTCTAGTTCTGGTGTTTTTTGGACCAGACCAAGCACCTGCTGTTCTGTTTCCCTCAGGCACTGTGTCCTCTATTGATTTGGGGTGAATGTGGCTCCATTAGGGAGCAGTGTGTGTGTTTGTTTGAGATGAGAGATGGGGCACATGTGACCCCTGCTGCAGTGTACAATTGATTAGCTCTGGCCGAGAGAGTAGGAGTTGGGTCAAGGTTACCACTGCCAGGCCCCATGCGCGATTATGCTACATTAGCCTGTTAGCGGTCAAACAGGAGGGGTCCTGTAAAGCTAATTAGCACCTTCTCATCATGTCTGCGATGACAGGAATTTGCAGCTTTGCATTGATCTCCCTTTTTCTCCCTGCCATTTTGCGAGCTCGTTCTGAGTAGCTCTGCCACACCTGAGAGTGTCTCAAGTGTCTCAGCGGAAAGCTCTCTCATTTGATTACCTGGAAACGATTAGCGCTAGTTGTCCCGTGATGCTATGCTAATATGCTCAGCTCCGATATGCATTCTCACTGGAGTTCTGGTGTAGGAGGCTGTATTCAGATTTCAGGAGTTAAAGAGTTGATTTAGTAGCCCATAGAGAGCCAGCCGGAGTCTCTTTGCCTCCGAGCCATCTGCGTTCACATCAAAAGCGGGTCAGAATTCACAAACGTTGTTTCGCGCAAGCAACCCCGGCGCGTGTTTACACGCAGGCTCTGCACGGATGTAAAGTTACAGGGTTTTATGCGCTGTGACAGCTGCTGAGATGAGCAGTGTGTTTGAAGACTGATCTCCTGCAGTCGCAGGTGGAAGTGTGGGGAAGCTGCAGCGAGTGAGAAGCAGGCGTTTGCCTTTTATGATAGTACACAGTCTATCTCTCTGTCTCTCTCGTTTTCTCACAGAGAGACTGGTTCATTTTTGCTTCTTTGAAATATGTTTTCTGTACACGCATTCACACACACACACTCAGGGAGTGCACGCTATCGGTAATTTCTTCCTTCGGCGATTAAAGCAGGGAAGTGTCAGAGGCACGGCATCTTTGTCTCTGTCTCACAGTGAAACATTGATCCCCCGTCACATCACACCTAATCCTCTCATACAGCAAACTGCCATTGTCTTCATTTCACTTCCTCCTCTGTGCTGTCTCTGTTTTTCCCTTTTCTCATTTATTTACTTTCACAACATACAGCAGTTTGGTTACAGTTACAGTGTTCATAACTTGTATTTTTGGTGTCTATGCGAAAAAATTTATCATCAATAAATAATCACTCAATTAGTTAAAATGGCATAGGATGGAGAGCAGCATTATAACAGACTGACACTAATTTGTCAAAACAACCAAAGCTTGTTTACTGCTTTTAACTAGTCCCAGACAAGTCTTGTTTTGTGGTTTAGAGGGGTTTCGGGCACTTGTCGGTTAGACAGGCTGGGGGACCAGCTAGACAAGCTTAAATGAGATAAGACTAGCAAACCAGCTCAGGCTGTTTTTTCTGTACAGTGAAGAATGAATCAATGAATGGTGATGAATGATTCAATGTATAATATGATGGCTGAATAGATAAATAATGTTTTTGAAGGAAATGGAGTTGCTAGGCCTGATTTTGGTTGGTTTGTCTTTATCCTCATGTTCTCAGGTGAAGAATGCTGCCATCACAGATCTCCCATGTGATTTACTGGGATGAAGCACAGGCCTTAGGCTAGAAGGGTCATCATGACAATTATACAATCTTGTTTTCTCTTTCTTCACTGCCCAGCCCTACATTCCTCTGGGTAATTTACAGCACCGCTGTGAATAGCTACTTCATCTTGTCGCCAAAATGAAAACGTTTGTGGCATATTGACATATTTCTGCTGTTAAACAATGTTGAAGGTGGAGATACATGGGGTATAATTACAGGCTGACTCTGAAGTGGAGTTTAGTAATCTGTCATCAGACCCAACTTTCCACCTCTTTGAGAATATAGGGTGAAATTACAGATAAAAGAGCAGGCATGAGAAGAGAGGTTTTGTGTTGTTTGTTTGTCTTTACTGTTTTGATGAATCTGGTCAAAGGGGAAGTTCGGCAGATGTTGATGCTGCTCTTTTTATACAATAAAAGTAAAGTGTTGAGCTCCAAACAATAAAAAGAAAAATGCCTCCTAAAAGTATTAAAGTAGCTTTTTGTGAGGAACAGGCCTAAATTTAAGCCATTGGCTCTTAGATCTCTTTTGTCTCAAATGTGTCTTAATCAGTGACTTTAAATGTCATTGGTTCACATTTATCTTGTGATCAAACATCAAGTTCAATTAAAGAATTAAAAAGAATTAACTTTTGAAATCAAAAGTAGAACAAAATTAAAAAAGTTTGTGGAATATAACAAAAAGTAGGGCGTAATGTTTAAAAACCAGGACAGCGGAAACTTGTTATGTTTGTCTGGAAAAACAAACGTGCCAAAATTAGTTTGAGACAATAAATAGTGATAAACAAACAACATGCACAAACTGTAGGGTTGTAATAAAAACATGTTTTCTTTCTTCTTTCTCCAAACTGGCATATTTCAGTGGTCTGTAAATTCAGAGCAGCTTGTTGTTAAATATCTAGTTAAATATCAGGCAATCATGAGATCTCATTAACAAAATCCAAATTTTTATCTTTAGAATGGTTACAAACTAATGACAGATGCATGATCTCTCTCTCTGTCTTTATTTTTCTATCCTTGTTTCTATTGATTTATGGTTTTTTAAGTATCCCTTAATACCAGAATTGGATTGTGTGTGTGTGTTTGTGGTGTCTTTTAATTCCTGTTTTAATTGTGGCGAGTGTAGGAATTCACAGTTGTACGCTCATAGGCACAGAGCAGGGATAAGGGCCAATTATGACAATCACAAAGAGAGACAGAGTGGCAGAGACAGGAAGGCCTGGTTTGCAGCTGCTGGCCTCCTGTCTGGTGCTATGCATCTCTCTCTCTCCCTCTCTCTTTCAGCTCTTGTACTGTAAAGTTCTGCAGTTGTTAATTTTGGTTTCCCTTTCTCTGTCTAGTATTTGCGCTCTGTGTGGCCAATTAGAGCATGGCTTATGGGGGAGTGTGGAGATTAGCTGTGTTCTGATGTTTCCTGGCCATGCTGTGTGAAGAGATCGAGTGGGTGTGTTCCTTTGTGGCAAAGACTTCCCCTGTCCTCAGGACACAGCGACTGTTCTTACAGGAAGCCATGAAAGTGAAATACGATTTGTCAACCTCAAGATGTGCAGGACACTTGTTCTGTTACGCATTAGACATGTTTCGACTGCACACGTATATGTTTTTCCAGCAGTGACTGGTCGTCAGGGTTAGTTCAATAGCAGGTATGGTTACTTGAGGAGTGTGTGTCCTGAGGTGAATTGTTAAGGTAAATATGTATAGCAGTTAAAGGATTAGTTCAGGTAAAAATGAAAATTCTGTCATCGTTTACTTACCTTCATGTCATTTGAAAACCGGATGACTTTCTTTCTTCTGTGAAACACAAAAAAATTATGAAAATACATTATGACTCACTTTTCTCACTAAAGCAGGAGTGTCAACAAAGAGGGAAATGTGTCGCATTTTCTCATTTTTAAACAATTTCACAGTAAAGTCGTAGTGTCCGTGTTAACACCTCATGACGTCAATTACATTGTTTGTGCAACATTTGGAGGTGCAGCCCCATTTACCAAACAGGAGCAACTGTTCATGTCCTGAGGTGTCGGTAAGGCCGTCATGATTTAACTAAACTAATCCTTTAAGGTCCTGACCTGAGAGGAAGCTCGTCTTATCTGCCCACATCTGCATCAATCAGAATGATCTTGTCCCGGGCTTAGCTCACACAAAAACTCATCACTGTGTGATACAGAAAACAACTTATCATTTGTCAGATGAGGCCTGCTGACAGGACCCCTATTAAGATCCCTGCCTGAGGCTTTAGGTGGACATGTCATTGCCTGTCTGTTTTGAGTGACAGTTGATAAAGTGTCGCCTGCGTAAAGAGGACATATTTGTTTACAGATCACTCTCAGCTAATTGTAGGTATCGTTTTTTCCCAACACAGTGTCCCTCATCACAAGCTTCACTGTACAATCTGCCTTCAAACTTACTGCTCCCCTCCAAATGAGTCTTGACACTGTGGAGAAATGGCTAATGGATCTGTGTAATGGCTTCTGATGACAAACTCCACGCTTGGAGAACCATGTAATCTCTCCACAATTAATTAAAGTGCTTACTGCTCTCTTACACACACAAACACACACACACACTCCTCGTCTTCTCTCCTCCTCCTCCTTCCTTTTCATTCCTAAGCAGATGTGGCTAAATGACAGGAATAGCATCGCTGTCAGCAGTAAAAAATGAAGGCCTGGCCTGTTAACAAAGAGAGGGGTGCCGGGAGACACAGATGTGGGGTTATCGCAGCAGTAACGCTGGGACGGATGCTAGGGTCCTATGCTCCTTAGCATCTGCAGCTAGGCGCAAGTAATTACCACGGCAACCCCCAGCAGCACAGCAGTCTGTCAACATTGTATGCTATACCACATCACACGGAGATGAGGAGGCAAGTGTGTGTGTGTTTTTTTAGTTGATGATTTTATTTTACTAAGCTTAAGCTAACATAGCAAATTAATGTATCTTATCAAATAAATATACATTTTCCACTGAGTCATTAAAGAGCTTGGTGAATCCCCCTCATAACAGAGGCCAGGACAGTATTCTCATTTTTTCCTGGTTAACAGCCTACCTTTAGTATAAGCACTTTGCAGAACTCAGACAATTAAAGTGACAGCCATCTGCACACCTGACAATCACAGGTGTATATAATAAGATCTACTATAATTCAAAGTGATAGTCTGACCAAAAACTAGGTGTATGATCAGCGTGCATGAGAAATGGAAAGCTGTAGTTTATTCTTTAGAAATTGTCATGGTGATCTTTTCAGTCCAGTTGTTCTGTGTTGGCTGGTTTCTTATTTGAAAGATCAGGATGACTGGCCACAAAATTAGCTTTTAGCGCTATACCAATTAGCCCATCATCTGTTCAGTCTCATTAATAATGTCTACTACATTAGTTACAGCAAATCCTGCATGAAGTCCTCTGAACTTGGAGAGAACTGCATGATATTCCTTCGACTTCATTTTGTGTTTGTCTTTTTCACCTTTTTGTTTTGTTTTCCACCGCAATATTGATCCAGACGCAAAAGCATAATTAAGCTCATTTTCAAGATAATTCCTCCATCTTGGTTGATGTTCTATAAATAAATGAGAAATTCTCTATGCTTTGTGTACGTTTTGAGAAGAGCTATTGGTTTGGAGTTGCCTTCACCATTGATTTGATTAAAGGCATTATGCATTGTTTAATGAGTTTTACACTTGGTTGAGTGGAGAAGAATTGCAGCACATTCTCTGACCCAAAACTCACTCTTTCTCTTTTCTTACTGTGAGTCTCATCTTCCTCTGTCCTCCTCATCCTCATTGCTTTGGCAAAGAAAACCCATACAGACACAGCAAACAAGCATTGCACAAATCACTGGAGCCTTTTATTTGGAAATGTATTCGATTTTCCTTTTTCAAATTGATTCTGGAAGTCAGTTTAGCTTTAATTTCCATTTTCATAAGAGTTTGATAAATACAGTAGGAATTAATATGAAGATTTGTTACCTACCATATGCGAGAAATTGTTGAAAAACAAAAAAATTGCCATGCTGCAAATTGTCTCGCAATTAGAATTCTTAGAAAGCTCTTTCTCTTATTTTTCTCATCTCTTTTTTTATCTCTCGCTCTCTCTCCCTGTCTTTGTTTCTCGCTCTTTCTATTTAGCTTTCATAGCAGTCTTGTTTTGACACCCATTTCATACCTGTGTCTGTTTGGAAAATGCAGTGTATAAAAGATGAGTTGAATATGTTTGGCTGAATATTGCCCTCTCCCTGTGCCGATCTGTCTTGCTTAGGGAAGCAATCCTAGGTGCAGTGGATAAACTAATATTAGAGCATCACCTCAGAGAGACAATACAAACGATGGGGTAATCTTTCATCTCTTTATGCATACAGGGAAATATGAAAAATTGCAGTTTAGGAATATTTCTGTGAGATTGGAGGCTCAAGCGGCGGTCGCCACGGCGCCCAGGGCCACTCCTGACGCCATGACAACCAGAGGAAGAATGATGAGAGTATTATGCCCGCCTGTCGCCCCACTACGAGCCCCCTGCCAGGGCTGTGCGTCAACATGCACACACACACGAGCGTGCCCGCTATTTCTCTCATCGCCGTGATTGACAGCCGAGCTTGACATAATTGTCTCCGTCATTTCTCTCTCTGGTTGCTTTATTGCTCCTGCTGTGGCGGAGTCTCTGCTGGAAGAGAAAGATAAATCTGTCATTTATCACTCCTCCATTCATCCCTCCATCATGCTGTCTCTAACAGACCCTGTTAAGGGGGTAATCTGCCTGTGTTAGCCAGCTAGCCTATTCATCACCACGAGTGGACCCAGAGGGGTCATGCCGCTCATCCGTCCCCAGTCCCGGTGTGCTGCGCCTGTGCTGGGTGGTGGGAGTGAGCTGGCGTGAGTGGAGCTCAGGATCAAGCTCAGGGCAAACAGAAGGAGGCTCACAGCAATAAGGCAGCATTAGGGGGGGATTGATGCGCACATTCAGGGTTTTGAACTCCTATGATTAGATCTCTTATTAGCTGTTAGCATATGGCTAACACCTGAAAACCCCAGTGCACAGAGTAAGCCCTGGGACTTATTGAACACACAGCCATATCCCTGGCCTGTCTCATAGCTGTGCGTGTGTGGGCTGATATCAAAACAACATCAATAGGTTCCTTGGTCGTAACGCTAGTCTTTAAACGTTCAGAACGCCTTTGTGACCGGATGTTATCCGAGGTGTTGTCTTATGTGCCTGAAAACATTTTATTTTCAGAGAAACAACTTGAAGACCATCCCCTCTGTTTGAAGCGTGTGTTTAGGATGTTGGGATTCCAGGGATTGTGGGTAAGCATCCCCTATCAACCCTCAAAAGTGCTGAATCCCTCACAATTTAACAGGTAAATGTTACTCCCTTCACTCCCTAACTGCTTTCAGAGAGAGAGAGAGAGAGAGAGAGAGAGAGGTTTTTATTTTGTACTTTATTGCATCATCTTTCTTTAAAGCTTTTTTTGTTTCTGAAAGCCTCAGAGCATCTTTGTTTACTCTCCATATATATGTATTATCAGAGTGCCTTCCCTCCTCTTCAATATACACTTTTTACTTCACAACCCACTGCTTTTTTTTTCTTTTTTGTTTTATTCAGCTAAATAACCTCTCTGTCCCTGGGTAAATCAGAGACGTATATGTGAGTGTAAATAAGTAAGGCAGCCGTTTGGTGATGAGATCAGCGCTCTCATATCCCGCTCAACGTGTGTGGATTTATTTGGCTTCAATAGCAACAAGCGAGCCATCACTGTGGGCCAATAGACAGCCTCCCGCCTGCCTGTACTTATTTCACAGGGCTGCTCAGAGGCAGGCTAGTGGCCCCCATGGGTCCTCTCAGCACCAGAGGCTGCCCACACAACTGCCTGAGTCATTACCTGTTATTATAAAAAGAATTTGCACGCAGAGGGAGACGGATGCTGGTGGGACTCACTCTCAGAATCTAGTCTTCTTTGCACCCTTTTTCAAATGTCTGTTCTCTGTTTGACAATCTTCTAGGCTTTGAACAACTGCTTAATATGTTGTGTTTTCTCCCAGACTGTTTTAAAAGGACTTTAGTTTGGTGATACTTTCCTTTTTTTTTTTACTCAGTATAGGATGTTTTTGTCTCAGGGAATGTACTGGCATTAAATAACATCATGTGTGTAATCAATAAGGCCTTAAGCACCAATATTTTTGTTATTTTTTAAAACTTTAAAAACTACGTCCTTGTAAGCTAGACCAGCTTAAAAAACAGATTTTGAGGGTGATTTGAGATGAGTTTCTTAAAAATTTCTGATACTATTGCAGTCAGATTTTACTGCTAATCTGATATTATTCAAGTCACATTTTTAAACAAGCTTGAATTTAAAGATTTTGGTCTTTTTCTCACTCAAATAGAAATAAATGCCCATTGCCTTTGGACAGAAAATAACTGGCCCAGGGCCTTGCCAGGATTTCCACTGGGTGAACGTACGTGCCGTCAAGGGAATTTCCATCATTTCCCTCATGTCATTTTAAACCTATATGACCTATATAACACCAAAGAGGATATTTTGAGAAATGTCTCAGTGGTTTTGTGTCTATACAATGGAAGTCAGTGGGTGCCAGTGTTACTTGGTTAGCAACGTACTTCAACATATCTGTTGTGTTCCTCAGAAGCAAAAATATTATACAGGTTTGGAGTGACAAAAGGGTAAAAGAGTAAATGATGAAAGAATTTTTATTTTTGTGTGAACCGACCCTTTAAAATTAACTTTGCATTGAGTTATTGAGTCACATTTGGTGCTGATTGTCTGAAAGCCGACTGTTGGTTATGTTCAAGTGTGTATGGAAACCTGTAGTTCAAAAAGAGGTCAAGCGGCTCTTTTTTACAACATGTTGTCAAAATACTGTACAGATTGCTTTTGTACCTTCCTCTCCACACACATAGAGCAGGTGAGCTCTCTGTAATTTGTGAGTGCGTGGGTGTTCTATTATGTGTGGTATTAGAGCAGGTCTCTGTGTGTGTCACGCACTCCTGTGACCCCCGATATCCCACAGAGAGAAATTTCATCAGAACACGTTCACCCTCACAACACTCACCCGGGCTCATCAGGGGGTCTTTCTTCCTCTTTTACTGTCTTTATCCAAGATATCAACTGGTACTCTGGGTCTCTTCCAATATCTGAACAAAATAAGGGATTTGGTTTGGACAGCAATAGGCCTTTCCTGATGTACCTTCATCTTTTTGGACCTTTAATGAGCAACTCATACCCAGTAGTGCTCAACACATTCTCTCTGTTTATTTTTTACACAGATGATCACTCCTTGTTGAGTTTTCTGAAGCTATGTTTTAGCTTTGCATTAAGATTAAAAGCCTGAAGCCTGAAGTGAAGTGGTATAAATGCATTTATATAAATATATATTTATGTATATATACCTTTATGTAAATATATATATTTATCTTTTGTAGATGGTGCAGGACCATAAACTGTTCATATAATCATTGCTAGCTTCTCGGAAATTGCCTACTATACCTTTAATGGGCACAGCCCTCTTTCTTCACTTTTCTTCCTGCACACACACACACACACACACACACACACACACAGACATATGCTGTACAGGTTTTGTATAGATTTTGTGTGGGTGAGCAATATTAACAGAAAGTGCTACAGCAGGCTAATCAATGCATGGTGTAAAGACATGCAGGCTAGTGAATGAAATTGCCGTTCTGACATGATGACTGTCGATAAGCTGCTGCTCACCTGATGACTGTAATTGGCCTGTGCGACCAATCTGAACTCAAAGGATTTGTGTCGTGGCAAATTGAGCAGTTGTTATGTGTGTAAAAGGCTAGAGATACTTGTTTATTTAACAACATCATTTTTAAAATGTTGTGGTCCCTATAAGGCCTTATGAACTAAGTTATGAACTAACCTTATGGTCTAATAAATATTGTGTATATTATTTATGTCAATAAAATACAACACTGACCCATTCATGATTGTAACTTTAAATAGTGTAATGCATTTAAACAAAAAGATCATGTTTTTTTTCCATTTCTTCTCTAAAATTATAACCCCATTGGGGCAACTCCATCTCTGTGTTTGTTTCCAGCCTTGACACAATGTCTCTGAAAGTCTAAATCTGCTCAGTCTGGTAAAACTTTGTTTGGCGATGTCCCTAATTGCCCCATGAAATAATTTAATAAGCACAGTTTCTGCAGTTTTATTCATTCTAAAAATGCCAAAATGTATAATTGGCATATGCGACCAGTTAGATACAGCAGCTGTGTAAATGCGTGCACTCTTAAGTTATTTATTTCTGTAAGCATCAATAAATTTACCAGCATGCAGATGTAGTAGAGATGTAAAAGCTGCCAGTTACATCACCATGCAGACGCCAGCACAAAGAGTGTGTCTTTTTAGAATGTCACATCATACAGTATATGATTGTGTGTGTGTCCATAGTCCACTCTCCATTAATTTAATGTTGGGCTGCCTATCATCATGCACAGATGCCTATGGACACATAAATGGCCCTCTTGTGTATGTGTGTGTTTGCACAAGTATGTGTAGCCTGCTGAGCCTAATGACGCAGAAATATAGCGTATGCCACAGCAGCGCACCCTTTATTTACAAACGCACTTTCACACTCATATACACATACGCACTCATTAGCTGATCAGTACAGTTATGATAATTAACACATAAAACACAAGCTCTTTCTCTGCCTCTCTCTCTCTCACTTTCTCTCTCTCTCACTGTCATTAAGATGATATCATTGAGCATTGAGATGGAATGGTTACGTCTGTTCATTCATTAGAGAATGCATCCATCTGGTGTGTTTGGGTGTGTGGGAGTGCGTTTAGCGGGCAGTGTGCCCATCGATCTGAAAGGCTTCATTAGATAAGTGCTGACATCACAGATTGATGTCTCTTTAAGGCAGCCTGCCACAGCGCTGACAAGGGAAATCAGAGATATTGACTCCCTGTGTATGTGTGTGTGTGTTTAATGCTTAGAGATTCGCAAGCAGTGTATGTAAAGTGAGTGCATGCATTATGCTTGCAGGTGATTTTGTGGGTTGTGTGTGTGTCCTGTTCTTTTCCTTTAATGGGCTTCTGAGCTTTAGCTGTTCATTAATGATTGTTGTTACACACTCCACTGTGCAGCTAAGGGCCTTGTCAAACTGTCAGCCTCACATACACATGTATACACACAGCTTTACAGACAGAGCAGGAGAGAGAGAGGGAGAGAGAAAAGAGAGAGGAGGCAAAGAGAGACAAGAGTATATTTTTCATAAATTCGCTAACATTGGTTCACACATTCAATCAAACAAAAACAACATCATAATGATTACAACTATTACACAAACCAGAAAATCTATGTGTGAGAAATATCCACAGCAAAAAAAACTTCAGAGATTGTTCAGAGGAGTAAACTAAACTAAATAAGAATAAATGAGAGTATAATTGAGTGAGAGTTTATCTGTGTTTAACCCATGTATCTGAGCATAGATAGTGGATTGATTAGGGGTGTCGTTACCATTCAAAGTGTTCTAGTAATGAAGACCAGAGCAAGATCGTTCTCATTGACTAACTCTGAGACACTATTGACACAGTTAAGATTGATTCGCAATGTATGTGTGTGTGTGTAAGAGAGACAGAGAGAAAGAGAATGGCTTTATGCATTTGAGTGTACCTGTTACAAGTGTAGCCTTCAAGGGTTTATCTGGTTCTGTCACTTAATATAAAATGGCTGCTAAGTCCCACTTGGAATCTATGCCTGCAGAACTTCTGAGAAAATGGTACAGATTTACACAGAATTAAAGCACCAGTAATGCATAAAAATCTTCAAATCCTCTGCATGTTGTTTGTTAGTTTATTAACTAATTGGCTAGGTTTTACATTTTCAGCTATTAATAAGAGTGTAGCACTCTTAACTCATTTTAATACATTTTATTAGGTTTAAATCCATTCCCCACAACTCCACAGATATTCACCCAAAATCAGCTCAGAACATGAGGGAGGCTGCAGTTTGCGTCTGGGTCTTGTCATGACTAAAAGCATAGATTCTCTCTGGCTGTCTATGTTTTTGCTGAGATATATATGTTTCTTGTATCAACGTTGTTCCTGGAACGTTCCTATCAACCAATCTAGTGTAAGGGATAGTTATTGGTAAGGATAGAGACTATGTTTGTTTGCCAGGAAAGTTGTTCCAAAGCTAACAGAAGGTCAAGTAACACACTTTGGCTTGGCAAAATAAAAATATTGGTCACCATTTTCTCTGTATTTTAATAGTGGACACTGTCTTTAGGACCATGTCCAGTGCTATAAAGCATTAGATGAAAATAAGCGGAGGGTGTTGTAATGCAATAGGGATGATTCTGTGCTCTTCATGTTTGACCTATTTTCCTAGGTGAATCAATATTTCAAAAATGTCCTGCTACATACTTGGTGTGTGTTAGATAAGTCTCAGAGCTTGTTGTACTTTTGGCTTGTGTAATTTAGCAGATAATTGTTGTATATGGAGGATAAAATCAGATTTTGGTCATGCATAAAATAATATTAAGCTCGTAGTAATTTTCGGCACACTGTTCTTTTACTATTTAAAAGCAAGACTAAGTCGAAGCTGAAAGTTTTATTGTGAGATGAGCATAAATTGGAGTCTTTTGAGTGTTTAGTTTAGCTCAGGCACTGTTAGCAGCCCCAGGCTGGATCCCCGCTGGGCCTAGCTCACCCAAGGCCCTTCCCCCATTGGCTGCCTCCAGGAGATTAAAGAGAATAAATGCCACCTGATTGGCTGTTTAAAATTTCATAAGGCTTTGCGAAATGTACAGCAATGGCTTGGTTCATAATGCACCTTGTTAAAAGGTTTAACCTGTTAAAAGGAAAGAGGTTTTGATGTGGAGTTCATTTACACACAGTATGTGAACCCACAGACATGCACTGAAAATCATTGCTTATTCTGAAGTGTCAGGTTTTAAATTTTTTGGCCAAATATCACTTTGGGGGGCAGTTACAGTTCAGTTACAGTTTGCCATGGTCTGCAGAGGGTAAGTGATTACCCTGTGGTAATTACAACAGATGGACTCAAAGCAAACCAAATGATTCTCCTTTAATCCAAAATTACAACATTATTTCACATCATAGGACAGAAAGGCAACTTTAGTTTGCATCAAATTTTCTTTCTGTTTTCTCTTTTTCATAAGCCTCTATTGAATCTCCCAGGGCGCTGTTCGGTATTTTATTCAGCTTGTCAGAAATGGTAACAGATCTATTGTGGGACGATTATTACAGAGTTTTGTTGCAAGCCACCGATCAACAGAGCAATTAAAAACAATAAATAAAGCATCCAGCTTTAGCTGAAGCTTAGACAATACAATCCCCTCCTGGTGGACATGTTTGTTTGAAGGGAAGAAAGGAGTAACATCTCTCTTTCTCTCTGTCTGTTTCTCTGTGTTATTTGCACTGGTTGGTATAACCATGGTAAATGGACATTCCCATGTACACTCTCTATACACAGTAATACACTTTACACATGATGAGGTTGTTTGTGTATATGTTTGGTTTTGGCATTTTGACACTGTTTCGTACTGTTATGGAGGTAATTTAATTGTCCCGGCTGCATTTGTTAAGCACACAAAACTGAAGTCTGTGCCAAAGAGGTCCAACATTCAACAGCAGTGGAAAGAAAAAGAGACGATTAGAGAGAATAACGTACTGTACAGGCCTGGATAATATAAGGTTTGATGTCCAGAGGTTGGGTTATTAAATCAATTCCAAATTATTTTCTGTGGCAAGCGTCAGCATGCCAGAGATACTGTCAATATGGCTTGAGTTTTATTTAACAACAGACAAACGAATAACAAACAGTACTTCCAGTACTCAAACATGATGCTACATCACACCACTAGTTGTCAGTAGTCCAAGATGATTGTTGTCAAGTCCAAACTTTACCAAATATGTCAGTGCAAAAAAACCCTTCAGGAAGTGTTGAACAGTAACTAATGTCATTTCTGCTCTCAATAAATAGATGTAAACATAAAGTACAGAAGTAAGTGACTAGATATGTGACAGTTGTCATGTTCTGTGTTAGCATGGCACACATGCCACCTTATGAATAACTAAAGAGCCAGCGTGTCTGAATGTGTGTGTCTGAATGTGTGTGTCTGAATGTGTGTGTCTGCATGTGTGTGTCTGCATGTGTGTGTCTGCATGTGTGTGTCTGCATGTGTGTGTCTGCATGTGTGTGTCTGCATGTCTGTGTCTGCATGTCTGTGTCTGCATGTCTGTGTCTGCATGTCTGTGTCTGCATGTCTGTGTCTGCATGTCTGTGTCTGCATGTATGTGTCTGCATGTATGTGTCTGTGTCTGCATGTGTGTGTGTGTGTGTGTGTGTGGTGAGGTGATGTTGGTGCCAGGTTCATGAGGCTCTGCTGAGGGCGATATGCCTTAGCAAGATCCTGTGTAGGATAAGCAGAGGAAGCTGGCAGCATTTACATACTGATGCCGGGGGTCTTCAGCGGAAACGCCTCCTCAGTGCCTGTCTGCTCTTCCCTTCTTACTCCACTTCCGTATGTTTCTTCATCATTTCAACGCTTTAACTCCATATGTTCTTTCTTCTTTTTACTCCACCTCCATGTTTCTGTATTTCTCAACACTACTAATTTTTTGCCACATTTTACCCCTGCAGTATTTATTTACAAATTGGCACAAGTTAAATCCAGTTGTTACTCAAAGGGTTGCACCATCTTCTGTGGGTAGTCAAAAATATGTGGGTTAGATTGAAAATTGGGCCGTGATAAGTAGTAGAGTCTGGAAACGTCTTGTGTGGGTAGGCTGAAGATTACCCCCATAAAAACAGTTTTAAATTCTGAAACAACAAGAACATGGTGCATTAATTACCCTGAGACAAGACAAAATGTGATTTTAAAACACACAGGCTAACTGTGGTGGGATGTTGCTGCTGTTTGCCTACTAACTAGTTTCTCAATTTAAAGCTTCTAAAGTGTGTTGTGCTTGCAACAACTTGTCAGTATTGGCAGGCCCAGCCAGAATTCGCAGGCCTTTTCTGCATACGCATTTGCAATTCTGCAAAATCAACTGAAATATGGTACAGGTAGAATGCTAACTTTTATTGGTACCTAAAATCATGATTAAGTTAGCCAAAATGTTTAATAAATTAAGACAGAATGGGGGAGAGGTTTTGTCAAACAGTCGTCATAATTATGCAGAGGTTTCTTTGGAGTTCATGGATTTTGTGTGGGTCAAGTATGTGCCTTACTCTGCAGGCATTTTGATTTTCAAAGAACATCAGAGAGCTGAGCTGTACTTGCCCTGTGCTGGTGCTTCAGCAAGAGGGGGAATAAGAGAATGCTGGCGGTCCAGTCAGAGATTGTGTGCGATTCCCTTGTGTTGACTTCTTGTTCCTGTTTTGGTTTGTCAGAGCATCTGTTGTGCATGTTGCTCCCCCAGTCTGAGATTTGAGCATAACACTGCCCTGTCTCTCTCTCTAGTTCTCTCTGATTAAAGGTTGGTTGGTAGCAGTGGGGTGTGTGCTTTTTAGAGCATTAAATCCAGTCTCTGCAGATTTGCACGCCAGTCGCTCATCTCTGTCAGGTGAATGCCAGAGAGACTAGGAGAGGTACCAGGGTCCACCAAGCTACATGGATAAGCCATTTGTATCTGTTCAGTGTTGTGAACAGTGATCAGACAGTGTACTCCTGTATCTCATGGGGTGCGTGTTGCTATGTTTATGTTGTGTTTGCTGTATTTGAGGCGTAAGTGATGTGTGGAGTGGACAGGCAGCAGTCCCAGGAGAGGGCCACGGGGCAGGGATCCACCCACATCATGTGTCCTTCCCCCTAACTGCCCTCCAGCATTCCCTATATAACTTCTTTCCCTCCAGACTGTTCTATTGATCTGACCTTTTCCACCTGCTGCTTCAGGTTAGCCACACAGGTACAGCTAAGCAGCCTCATTGAGTAAAGTGAGTGAGTGCATGTTTGCATGGACATATTTGTGTGATTCGTTTACCTTTTGTCCCTAGAGATGGTTTATTCATCTGCATCCGTATTAGTAGGTTACTGCACACAATGTTCCTAATAAGATCAGACACTAGATGTCATGTGAAAACCAGCTTTGTTAAGGTTCTAATTCAGCACAAGATCACAAATTGACATTCCCTAGTCTTAGTTCCATATAACATAATAAATTATATTGTTTTAATCGCTTAATCACATGCTGCCAGGGCTGCATCATCACCAGCCACGAGGGGGCGCTCTTTATACTGCACCAAACCATTTTTTTATAAGACAAAAATGTCTATTAGGCCTATGCTTATGAGAGAATGTTCCTCTACCTTTGAAGCATGTTCAAACAAAAACAAGCAATCGGTCATAAATCACCCTCCATGCCGTGTCAATGAGTTCAATATCCTGTTGAACAGGACGCAAGTGCTAAAGTAGGATCTGCTAGCTTAGGACCAAACAATAGCAGGTGAGTTGCAATGTTAGCACAAGTTATTTGATTCTATTGTGA
Source organism: Botia almorhae (assembly GCA_036877575.1). Taxonomy (NCBI): domain Eukaryota; kingdom Metazoa; phylum Chordata; class Actinopteri; order Cypriniformes; family Botiidae; genus Botia; species Botia almorhae. The sequence goes on from JAZGTJ010000262.1 coordinate 48,151, forward strand.
ACTGTAGACACAACAGTTAACACTTGTCATAAAGCTGATGTTTGTCAGAAATGATTTGTGTTCTACAATTGTGAGAAGATGCTAAAGCTAGTCTCTTTTAAGTTGGCTAAGAACATTAACTTTTTTGCCCAAATAAATGACGGTAACTGTATTGTCATGGCATCTTTTGAAATAAAACAAAAACACAATAATGCTATTAGGTCATCTGGGACAGTTACTTTGTAAATATGTTCAAAGCATCATTAGGCTAATCAAAGGTGGTGGCAATAATTCTGTCACTAGTCTGCATGTTTCATAGCACCTTCAAACCACTTCAGTGGAATAACATTTGGCACGTAGCTCAAACTTTTATTAAACAACAATAGGGAAGGGAACGTGGTGTTGTAACCTGTTCATTTTTTAATTAAATGAACCATCATCATCAAAGGCTCACCTGGTATTTTGGATTTGTATGATAATGATGTTTTGAGTAAGTGTCAGAGAAACAAAAAATACCGTGGGAGAACAAGAACCTGGAATTTTCACATGCGTTGCTGTAAAACAGCAAACAGGTCGAGGACGTAATGAATCGGAAATTTGTTCTTGACAGACAGCATATTGTGTTTCATGTGTTTGTTTTTCAGTCAAACTTTGTTATATAGTTTGTATTATGGCAGTCAGCCAAAGCCTAGCTCCACTAAAGGCAAGAAATAAAGCACGAGAACATCACTGAAAATAGTGAAGATATAAATCACTAAAAATACTGAAGATATGAATCAAGTATTGCTACCCCAAATGGATCATCTGTTCATATCAGTTATTGGCAGTTTATTCCTGGCAAGGGAAAAGGTTTGGCAGTAGGTTAAATAAATATTTTTGTTGGTTGAGGTGAGTTAACTGATGTGGTTAAGATAGTCAATTTGCCCTCTGAGGGAAGATGACCTAATAGAACCATAAACTAATGTTAACGGTAGAATAATCGCTACTTAGGAATAGGTTTATCAAGCATGGGAGCAAATATCTTGGGTGATTTGTTTTATAGACGTCAATCATTCATTTATTTATTTGTTCTTGAAATAGATGTATGGCTTTTTAGCAGTATTGAAACCAAATCACACACACACACAGAGTTCACACGTACACGCATATTATGCGTTCTTATTCACCATGGGCAAAAATCCTCTCTTTCCATTAAATATTCATCCAGGCAAGCTGCTGAATGATTTTCTGTCTGTTCCAGCAGTGTGCGGTGGCTGGCTGCAGGTGGACAGAGCGAGTCAGGAGTCATTAGGCCTGAAGAGGCTTCAGGGTCTTCAGATTTACAGGAAGGAGGGAGAATGGATGGTGACATGTTGATGTTGTACTCAGTGTGTTAGGAGTCCCTTGAGAGAGTGAGACCCCCCTGCCCCCACCCACTACAACCAAAACCCCAAACCTGTCTACTCCTCTGTATCTCTATATTCCTCTCCCTCCTGCTTTCCGCCAAGTTTTTATTAATTCACCCCACTCACAGCCTCTAGACTTCTGAGAAAGGCGGCCGATAACTTTCTGTACTTTGTGTCGGTTGTTTCATTCAGGGATTTTAGGGGCTAAACTGTTGTGAAAAATGTAATCTCTCAGACCGACTGCACTGTCTGGACCATGCTTGTTTTCTCTCAGGCACTGGCCTTAGGCCAGCTGAGGGTCTGCGTGTCTGACAACTGAGCCCCTTTAGCAATCCACCCTGCTGTTTCCAGATCAGCAGTTAACCCCCTAAGCCGGTCATCTCACTGTCTGCCATAGCTGAGCTCTGTGGGTGAACAAAGCCATCCATGGCGGTTCAAAGAGATTACGATCCAGTTTATTCAGATTTAATTGGAATCTTATAAAGCAGAGGAAACAATTACTGCTGCTAAATACAGCAATGCTGAATTATACTTGCAAAAAGAGGTCATATCATGAGGCGTCTAATTGTTGTTGATCTTGTGATGTACTATAAAATAATATTGCAACTTTCAAAACTTATGATTCCTCTCCAGCCCAAAAAGAGCATTTATTAACATTTGAGGTGGTTTAGGCTTATTTTAAGGTCCTGATTATTTCAGTTAGTTCTTATCAGTTTGTTTGACGTATTTTACTGTTCTGATTGTAATGCAGTCCTGGAGTGTGTGTTTTAATATAGTGAATATATTGGGCCCAACAGTTAACCAGCACAACATTGTAAGTAGACCTCACATTAAATGTATGGTTATGTTAAACTGAAGTGTATATTCTTATAGTCTCATATTGTTACTGTTTAATTGGTTTAAAACTGTTTTACTGGAAGCTGGGACAAATCTCACACATCTTTTCTGTGCCATTGTGTGTCTGTTTGAACTAAACATTCCTATTGTGCTTTTTAAAAACCTTCACCAGTTCAATTGTTCATGTGCTCTTTAGCCTTAATGTCCTTATTAGACCTTAAGGTATAAGGCCACTGCAATAATACAAAGGCTTCCGTAAACCCTCATTGTGACTTTTTATTTGCGTGTTGACGCTAGTAAAGCTCAGGTAGTGTAGACAAAGGGCTGGGTACATTACAGGGCGAATTACTTTCCCAGTATCAATGGATATAAAATATCCATTCTCTTCACAACATAGATAACTTGTTTGATTCTGTCAACCCTGTGTTTACCTGTCCCTTTAAATACAGAGCTCCATTACTGTTAACACACACAGGCATACACACACCTCTCATACCTAACACACATCCTTTTCAACAAACACACTTAACACATGCACACAGAAAATTTGTCATTTATTTGCTTCCTCGGTTTCTTACCCTCACTCTCTCACTCACTCACTCACTCACTCACTCACTCACTCACAGACACACACACCATATAAATACACACTCTCCTTTTCTTGCCCATGTCTGTGATTCTGCTTCCTGCTTGTTGAAGTGCCCCAGGGGCCTGCTTGGCCTGGCCGCTCCCTTAAACAAATTGTTGGCAGTTCACAGGCTTTTAAATGCCACACTGTTTTAATTACACTATTTACTTAATAGGCTGCAAAAGCGCTTTTCACACAGCAGGAGGAGCAGGTGATTCAGGACTTTAAACACCTGGTAGATGTTCTTTTATCCTGCTGCCGAATTATTTAATCCCTTCTCTCTCAGATTTGATCTTCTGTTTTGTATTTTTTTTTCTGATTCTGGTGGTATGTAGATTGTTCACTCCATGAATCTGTCTCTCTCATTTCTTTGCTGCTATATCTGCCATCTGGTGACATCATCCCTTTCAGATGTAATACTCTTAAATTACTCCAACAGCCCATTTGCACATAGCACATCGTATTTCACATGTTCTTATTAGCAGCTGTCGTTTGTGAGATTGTGACAGTTAGCACCCGCGGCTCTTCAAACTATTGAGTAACCAAGATTAGCCTGTTTTGTCCTCTGACTGAGGTAAACGTCCCATGACCTTTAATAAGGTGGCAAACAAAAGCAAATGTTTGTTAGAACACATCTCTATTTGTTCTAAATGAGAGGACATGAATTCATTCATGTTATTTGAATAGAATAATGATACAGGGTTACATAAGCATCACCACCCAAAAGCAGCCTCTGTTTTCCTGTACATTTCCTACGCCTTCGCTCTAATCATCTAATCACTTTCATGCCATCCATCATTATTATAGTCACCTGTTTAATTAGGTATGTGTATGTACTAGCCTGTCTGGTTATTACAAATTAAGTGGATAGTTGTCGCCATTGTCATTCATTGTTCTTTCTTTCTTTCTTTCTTTCTTTCTTTCCTGATGTGTTTAATGATGTCGTTGTCACAGGTGGAGACCACAGAAGTCCTATTGACCCTGGTCATGTGAGCACGGGCAGGTGCGGGTCACCAAGGTGCCAGTATATCTATCAGAACAGGCCTATTCATTACATTTCTTTCCACTCCATGATGCCCATGAGGGTTTTGTGTGTGTGTTGTGTACGAGACACATAAGCATGCAGGTGTATGTTCTTGTATGTATCCATAAGAATGATTGTTTTACTAGTACATTTGTCAGAACAGAAGGTTTTCATGCTAGCAATGTGGCATTCAGACATTTAACATGTTAAACGCACTGTTAGTGTTCCCAGCCTGTTATCCACTTCCTGATCACTCAAAGATTTATTGGCCCTCAAACACTCCCCTGTGAACAACTGCAAACATTCAGAACCTCATAACCTCCTCTCCCTGAGGCACTTCTCTCTTTCTCTCTCTCTCTCTCTCTCTCTCTCTCTCACACACACACACACACACACACAAATACTTAAAAAGCTTATTTCTTCTCCTAACTCCTCCATATTTCAAGCAATGTAAATAAACACAGTCAGAGTTGAAAAACTCTAGTGTCTTTTTAAAGCCACTAATTAGTTTGGCCTAGTGTATCAAAATGCTGTATGTAGCAGGCTGTCACCTCGGTAGGTGATAATATGGAATGCACGGACGTGTCAGGGTGCAGTTTCCATCTGATTTTAGAGACTATTTATTAACATCAGTGCTTTTTTTTAGTCTTGATGATAGCTGAAGGGACGCTAGAGCTGCTGTGGTCCAGGTGGGACGTCATCCAGAAGGACACTGCTCACTACCCATGATGCTCCATTCAGCCCTGGGTGTCAGTTAACAGCACAGAGTGATTGACAAACCTGTGACTGTTGCCCTCTTCGTACACTTCTTATTACAACCTGTCTCTCTGTTGTAAAGTATCACGTGCGATGTAAACCGGCACTGGTGTTGACATCTGGCTGCGTTCTTTCACAAGGCCTGAGGGGGCCGATAGGAGGGGCGTGTGGAATAATTTGTTATGGTGTTAACAGGCTAATAGACGTCCACCTGGTTTTGAGGGTTCAGAGACAGCAGCGGCCTCCTCCACTATCAGCTTAATACTTCATCCCCTTTTTATTATCCCAATTATGAGAGCTGTTTAAAGGCCGCCCCGTGTGTGCTCAAACGTGTGTGTTTTTTATGTCATCTGGTGGGGTTAAGGACCCAGACACCCGCACTCACCACATCAAACGACCCTGTCTGAGCAAAGGTGCGCCGGCTGAGTCTGTCCCCATTCTCTCTGCCTCTCTGTGTGTCCTACGAGTGCTCGTTTCATGTGGTTTATTATGAGCTGTTGGTGTACAGATGCAAAAGACCTCCTGCCTCTGGTGGACTCGTTGCCTTCTACCCAAATATAGCTCCACTTATTGTCTCTAAATGGAAAAAGAAAGGGAGAAAAAACAACTTTGTTCTGTTTTTCTGCAGGCATTAATTAGAGGAAGTGGTAGATCAGATGTTAGTTTTATTAGCCTGGGCGTTTTAGAAGGTTTAAAAATCGCATGCCACTCACTCACACACACAATCACACCCACACACTGACACGCTCACATTGTACGTAAATGAGGTCATGCCATATACTTCTTCAAATATTGCTTTTTATTGTTTTTCTTGCAAATGAACTTGCAGCATATTGTACATAATAACTGTAACCATATTTTTAGCAAGGTCATAACTAAACTAACTTCTGGTTTTCAAAACAGAAATTCAGTGAAACCGAAAGATTACAGTTCATGAAACTCACTTACAAGTCATGTCTATTCAAATCTCTCTCTCTCTCTCTATATATATATATATATGAATATACGTTTTATACTAAGGTCACTTCAGTACTTTGCACACGCCTTAGTTTATCTCACAAACATGTTTAAATTTCACTATTTTGTTTAATTTGATTGAAATCATGTTCAGTTCAAATCAGTTCCAGACTTTTAAAACCAGACAGACCCTTTTTATAGTTTCAAACGAGACCATCTGAAGTCTTAAATCTGGTGAAGATGTTATCTGTGTGCTTGATCTTATATTGGAGATGTGATTGCTTGCATGGGCCTTAGAGCTCAGCCATGATTTATGATCAGTTCACTTGTTTTTGCATGACTCGTTTGATGGCATTCTCTGAATGAGGCTGATCGCTGCCAGAAACAGTTAAACTACACACCTGCACACCGACTCTCAAATATACACCCTTCACACCTGTGCACATTAAATGAGAACGAAAAGTTTCAAAAAGGGAACATATCTCCACCCCCTATGAGTAACACCACTAAATATCTGTAATTTCACACTGTCCGCATGTGAACCGCAGACTTTGTGTAGACAAGCCAGAATACAAATAGTGCTTATCGTGTGCAGATACAGGATAGCTCACGATGTAACCTCACTGTAATGTCCTAATCAAGCAGGCCCATTTGTAGCTGCATGGTTGTAAATGATCTCCTGGTGGGCTAATGCAATTAGCATTGTCTACTGTGTGTGTACCCAGCATTTTAGCCCTACATCTATCAGCGTAATGGTGGCGGACAGAAGCTCTGATGTTGTCTAATAATGGCATTTTACTCTCTTTAAGAGAGGGGGGCAGGTAATGTACGACCTTAGAGGTGAAGTCCAGCGCAGTGCTATAAACCACAGCAATATGTCAAAGAGAGAGAAGGAAAGTCCAACTGAAAAGAGGTTTTAATCATTTCATTTATCAGTTCGGTCTTGCTTTGCGCTCCCCTGCTCCTGTAGTTTATCTCTGCTGAAGGAGGATACTGAGAGAGGGGGAAATCAATACAGAGAACATTACAGTAAAATGTATTGATCAGACATAGAGAGAGGCTTGCGTGCAGTCCAAAGATGGCCTAGTGATGCAATGCTTAAAGGAATTTATCCACTGCCTTCTGCATTAACCTTTTATTGACTGCTTTGCCTGTCCATAATTAACACTCACTTTAGCTAAAGTGGTTAGTTTCAGCTGGGACGCCAGGTGTGCGTGTGTGGACCGGGCAGGCTAGAGTCGAAGTTCAAGTGCGCTAAACGCGTTGGGTGGGAGTGTGTGAGCCGCCCCCAGAAGAACAGAGGTGATAGATCTCCCTCCCTCCACATTAGCTTGCTATTCCAGCAGGCCTGGCTGTCGGGTTATAGGGTTTCAGAACAAATTGAAATGAGTGATTGTAACGTCAATCTCTCCTGAGCGCGAGTCAGATGGGAGAGGTAGACTGCATCTCTGAGAGGTTAATCTGTATGGATGGTTGGCATACACTTTCAAATACACTTCCAACAGTCCACACACACACACACACACACACTTTCTATACTCTTAACAACTGACTGGAAGACAATGTGACATGGAATCACATGGCTGAGGAAGGTCTTGGTTCCATGAATATGTGATTCAACATTATCGTATATATCTGGATTCTAAGATTTTGGGCTTATTGGATTTGGGATTTGATTCAACATGTATTTTTGTTTATCACTCTTTTCTAAAAGAAATTTGTTTCACTTCAATGCACCTGTAATTGTCTACAGTACAAGTGAGTGTTGTGTGTAATGTCAAAGAATGCTTTGTTGTTATGATAGGAGAGTTCTAGTTTTGGCACATGGTGATGTATTGCTCACTTAAATTTGAGGTTATATGACCTATGCACCCCAGAACTGGACCCCCCCCAAACAAGCAAGATCCATCACTGCCCCCCCACCTTCTCAAGCATAACCAATCATTGTCCTGAGACCTGTTCAATTACAATTTAAGCACTAATAGTACTGCTCTATTTTAAGTTTATATGTGTACGGATGTGAGTTAGTCCGTATTGCTGCCATTCATTTGTGGGCAATCTATTTACTTCCCTCTTGTCTCTTCCAATAATCCAGCAAATGATGAGAGACTTTAAACACACACGCATAGAACAATCCCTCGTATTATTTATGAACTGATGTGCTACATTAGGGTACTTAGCGCATGTTAACGGATGTTATTGTCAAGCCCTGATGCAATATGAGGATGATATATTGATGCTATATGCTAATTCCACCCTCAGTGTGTAATGCAGCCTCTCATGTGGCCAGTGTAGTTGGAGAGACAGCACTTAACAGGAGAGCCACTTCACCATTAAGTGGCCCTTACAAAATATATAACCACAAATAGTGTCAGAGAGGGGCTGTCCTCTGACCACCGGACAGCACAGACTCATCCATAACACTGGCCTCCTCTGGCCACTGCTGGAGTCTCCAGTAGAGGTGGATGAGTGTCTGTTAGAGAACTTTCTGTAAGGTGTTTGTGAGGATACAGAGGTGCTTCTTCTGCTGTATTATGAAGAAGTAAAATAATTTTTAAAATATTTTAAGACATTTGCGTGATAAAAACTCAAATCTAAATATTTTTTTTTAAAATACAGACTCTGAACCCTGGCTTGACTTTTTTCCCCAAGGCACTTATTTAACTATTCTGTAGTCTGCAGATTGAAAATCAAGAGTCTGGTTGCTAAAAAAAACCTTCTGTACAATTTGAAGTTGTCATTCATATCCGTAGCACAAACTGAAGGTACCAAATAAGTTTTGGTACCACACCAAAATCTTGTTTAAAAATTGTACCACTGTATGTGAGCAACACAAACAGTTATTTTAGTATATGGCTAAATTAGAAGTAGACATGTCAGATTGCATACTGAAAACTCCAAGAAATGTTTATACATTACAGGAAGACATTTTTTACATTAAAAACATGACACGATTCACCTTCAGTGTTGGACGTGATTGCTCTTCACACCCAGTTGAAAGGCTACGCTCATCTTTTACAACTTTTTTGATTTATGAGGACAGCAAGCTGTGCCTGTCTTTTTTTTAACTCTCACACACATACACAAAAGAGATGCACACATTCTTCCTCACACACCCTGTTTTGTCATATTTATGAGAAGCTATATTGTTGTATTCTGGTGAAACTGTGCTCTCAGTGTATTAAGTGTGTAATGCAATAGCATCAAAATGTCTTTATGGAATTAACGCCACAGGCTTCACCTGCCCAGGTGTAAATGACAGAGATATTAATCAGTGCAGGCCAGGTGTGTTTGGATGATAATTTACACTGCTTACACTTGTAGGATTGCAGAAGTAAATTCCTGAGGCTTGGTTCAAAGGAAGAACAAGAGAATGATCCCTTACCACACACACAGACACACACACTTAAACACTTACGCACACAACACTTCTGTGTAAAGGTGTCATTAGGGAAGGTTATTGTGTGTCATAAACAAATCAGGAAATTAGCATGTAGACTGCCCCTAGTCAAACACACACTTATTTGTGTGTTTAGGGCAAAATTAGCTGTTCACGCATACTCATTGGTAAACACACATCGGTGTGGGGTTGCCAAGCCACTACAAATTGTAGATTAATGGTGTTTTGGTATTAGTTTCAAAATGTGAATCTGTATCCTTTGTGTCCCAATAGGTGCCAATCAAGTCTGGCGCAGACGTTGCTCCCTGAGGAAGCACCTGTCGACCGACCCTATTGGAGTAATGAAGATCCTGACATGCCCCTCCCCTTTGACCTCTCTGACATCATCAGCCGTGTTGAGTCACTTCTCTGGAGGTGAAGTAGAATTATTATGTTATCTGTGCTATACACAAAGAAATATGCACGCTATCTTTACTGTGTTGCGCTTTAGTGCGTTCTTTAGTTTAAAGAATCTTTAGCTGTGTGTAAAGATGCTGGATGAATTTCCATCTGTGTTGTTTATGAATGCTGTGAATATAAAAAGAGCATAATAAGACTGATCTGGTCAGGCAAAATATTATTTATTGTGACTTGTGGTTTTACTCTTTTCTCCTAGGATGTAAGGATTGTGTTGGTAAAAAAGAGAGAGAGTGAGAGAAAGAAGAGAGATTTTTATATAGTGGATGATAAAAGATGCAGAGACACATGGAGATCACAGGTGACAGAAAACAGTACAACACACACCTGTTCACTTTCTCTCTACCTGGCCCACTTCACCTGAAGATCAACATTTACCACCGTGAGGTCCACTCAGATGGACGAATGGATATTTATTTAAAGGGATGTTTAAAGGGCAACATCTGGATGGGACATTTTATTTTCATGTTTTCATCAATAGTATTGTTTACGATCACTTTAACAAAAGCCCATAGTGTTAAAGATCCATGCATAGACACATATCAGTAGTAACATTCAGTACCTATCCGTAAGTATTCGTATATAAATATATATCCATAAGTGTATGTATGTTTCAGTTCAGTTTTCCATATATGCTTTTTAAGCCTTTTTTGGACAGACATCATATAGATGTATACAGTATACACAGTTTACTTCTCATTTATGTGTGTGCACATGTGTGTTTATCAGTGTGCCATCTCTGAGGGGAAATGTAGGCTAACGGTCCGCTATAAAAGATCATGACATCACAGGGTGTAATATATGGCATCTTAAGCAGGTGTCATGCAGTTGCATTTGACCTGCCGTTTTTTCCTAGGGATTAAGCGTCTTTAAATTGAAAAGTGTTTTTGAATGTTTGCTTGTGTGTCTGTGTTTGTCTGTATGACTGTTTATAGAGAGAATGTGAGGTAAAGGTTTTTAACTGACTTTGTTAATGATGTTTGTCTATATACTGTAGGTGCATGTAGGTACGAGGCACGCACATGTGTAAGTAATTGTTTAAACCGTTTTATTTCTGTGTGATTGAATACAAGGGTGTGTGTGTGTGGGTGAGAGTGTGTACATAAGATGTTTCTCTCCCAAGCTGAGTAGTGTTGATAGGCAGCTCTTACTGAGCTCTCCAAGAGAACTCGCACCCCTGCATCGCAAAATTCTCGCAGCTGCCTAACTCTGAATTCTGCCAGTTTCGGGAAGAATGCACTTGAACATCTTTTAAATGAACGAAGGATGAAGACAAGCACTCTGATGTCCTTTAAACAAATGAAGGGAATGAAGCGAATGAAAAAGAGATTTTTGAGGCCAAGCAGCTTTCTTTTCTTTTTGATTATCTGTCACCAGTGTTAATGTTGAAGATCCATATTATAGTATTTGATGAAGACGCTTAAATGTGTTTTATACTTTTGAAGTTTTAGAGTTTTCATTGGTTGCCAAATATTGTGTTTATGCTGAGTAAATGCTGTGAGGTTGGTATATAAATATATATATCTAATCTTTCTTTTTCTGTGTTTTCTTTCTGTATTCTTGCTCCTCAGTGCCACAAAACCCCACTGCTTTTCTGAAAGCGTTGTGTGCGCAAAGCACTAGTTATGATAGAAAAAAAATACAATGCTGGTTTATTAATCAGTACATAGTCAGTCATTCTTTTTGTGTAAGATTTAGGATAACAGTTTTTAATTACACTGATATATTTAATTATACTTAATTATACTTATTTTACCTACTTATGTCATTGTTAACAAGAACAACCATTATTACCTCATATAATGCTTATCAGGTTCGTTGGTGTGCGTTTAAATCGTTACAAATGTCAAACGCTATTCATAGTGTGTGTGTGTGTGTGTGTGTGTGTGTACACACTGCCTGCAGGGATTGGAGGTGTTTCCTCTAGTATATAGGCGAATGATAGATGGATATGCCTCAGGTAAGCAGGTGAGCAATGAATGGCCACTCTAAACTTCACTGCAGTCTATCCTGAGGCATGTGTGCACAGGTATGCATTGTTCCAGGAAACTGCAAAGGTCATCAGTAGTTGCTGTCCTTAGTAAAGGTAAAAGGAAGATGACCAGGTGCTCGTGGAATTAGGGGCTGGTGTATGGGTCAGGTTTCTCCTGCATCATGTACACCAAATGTCCCCACATAGACAGTAAAACCTGAACTCGCCTACATTGTGGGGATCAGCCAGTGACTAGCCAGATTAATAAACATGCTCAGAAATGTCTGTATTCATCTAAAAATACTTTGAAATGCTTGTGTAGAGGTAAAGTTTAGGGGAAAGGTTAAGGGATGAAAGATATCATTAGCTCAGTTTGAGACAAACGTGTGTGTTTCTTTCCTACAGGCATGATGGTGTGTTATCTGATTGACAGCTAAGTTAAAGAATGCATAAGGGGAAGTCACAGGTGACATCCAACAAACATGAACAAACATGCACACTTTTAGAAGGAGAAATGCAATTTCACATTATGAAAATACTTTTAATACTAATTACTAATGCTAACAGGATAAGTATCACAATGGCGTACCACAATTTCAAGCCTTTTCTAGCTTGATAGCATTGTTCTCACTGTATAGAAAAGCGCAACATCAACATTCTTTAGGTTAATTCCTGTTCCTTGGAGTTAGGAGAGTCATGGAAGTTTTTTTGGGTGAACTATTTATTTGAAACATTAAATTTAAATTTATATAAATAATAAATGCTGATGTGTGGCATGACAATAAGTGTATTGCTTATCTTTATGCCTCCAAACCTTTACAATATGACATTTTCAAATGTCTTATAAGTATACAAATATTTATTAAAATCCATCTGGATAAAGAGATACAGTTCCTTACATGTAAACAGCAATTTTGCTAAGCATCAAAAATAACAAATCAGCCATAGATGCAGCACAATCATGCTAATACTACTCAGGGAAGAGGTCATAGCTGTTTACTGTGCTATAGCAACACATATTGATCAATCAGCATCAAAGGAGCTGTCCATCTTTAAAATTATAATTGTTTGTTTGCCTCTTTATTTTTTTGTTCATGAAGTGCATGTAATAACAGCAAACAGAGTGTGTATGTGTTATGTACTCCTCTTTCACTACTTGTGAGTCCAAATCTCTACACAGACTGATGAGTGAGGTATTCTGTGAGACAGCAAGTCCCAAGAGCACAATGTGTGTGTGTGTGTGTGTGTGTCCACACGATGAACACATAATGCAGTTCTTCCAGTTAACCAGCAATGAGTAGACCTGTCAGTCCCATGAGTTACTGCCTGATGCTGCCATGACAACACTTCTCAGTGCTCTGTGGGTTAAACGGCTACTCACACCCGTCATGGGCTGCCCATGCAGCAGACTAACAACCCCATGGCCCCTTGATAGTACTTAACCCTCTAGTTCTGAGACAACACTATAGTTCCTGGAGAAGCAGAGAGTCAGTGCATTACAGTGGTTTTAATAGGCTGTTGTTACAAAGTAAGCTAGACTTACTCTTATTACTCATGTTACTCTTTTAAAATAATAGCAATAGTCATAAGATAAAAGACACCAATGTCAAACAATTACAAAGTAACAAATAACCAGGAATGCAGTTCATTAGCATAACGGTTGGTTGGAGACATGGCCTGCCATCTCTGCATCTCTAAAATGGAAATTATTTGTGCTTTGTTCAAAAATGTAGTTAACTACCTTGCTGTTTACTGTATACATGCAGCTGCCTTTTGAGAAAGCATCACACTGAAATAGAACTGTGACACTTAAAAAGCACTACAAAGGCAGAAAACTTTAACACTCACACGTGGCACACAGATCCTCTAGTAAAGTTCATGTGAGACTCCACATGCGGTACATTCCTGCAAAGTTTGTTGCTAAGCTAACAATCTGTTAGACTAGTAAACACAATAAAGCGTAGCACATCATCCTTTATACTACTGTAGGAAATATTTCTTTTTTATTTCCTTTTTTACCATCTTGGAAGAATTATTTTAACATCACAATGCATTCTGTATTTCTCTTATCTATAAAGAGAACAAGTGATGCTGCTGTATATTTGGCATGAAACAAGATGAGAAGGCGGAATAGTTTTGTTGTTTACATTTTGGGAGTGTGCCTTGTTGTCTAGGTAGGCAGCTGACTAGGTTTGGGGACAGAGCCACTTTCTTTACTCTTTCTGGGATGCAGAGATCCAGTGCTCTCAGCAGAGTGTGTCTGTGTTTGTGGCGGATCTGGCTTTTGACTGATACACTGATAGTGATGTGAAACTCTTGGAGCACATTATTTGGCACTTAAGTGAAGGGACACTGCTGTGATCTGGCTTAAAGGATTCCAGTGTTTGTGTATCTGTGCTGTTGACAGTTTCATTCTGCTAAACTCTGCTTTGACCTGACTTTTGAGATGTATTTGTTGTGCTCTATAGAGAGATACAGAGAGATTGTGTGTTTCGGTGTTTGTGTGTGTGTACCAGTGGCCCTCTGAAATTCTGGCTATGGTCTCACAGCCTCTCTCTCTCCCTCTCTCTCTTTCTTTGATCTTGAGACAAGGCTGTCATGTTGTATGACCTACTTCCTGTCCCACACCACTGGCCACCACTAGCCCCAATACCCTCAAATACACCAATGCCCCTGTAATCAGCCATGATTTCACACACATTAAAGAGAGAAATAGGTAAAGTTTTTGCATTGTGTTTTAAGGTGGTTAAAATAAATGCTGACTGTCTGTTAGAGATGTGTGGCACAGGTCTCTCTCATCCAAGCCCAACTCACTCTAGCCTGTCATCTCCAACTGTTCATCTAATATGAGAAAAAGATCTTCTTAATACCTCTGGTCAATGTATGTGCATCTATACACATGCCCCACAATGCCTTATTTTCTTTTTCTTCTTTTCAGTTATATTCTTTATGTTTAATACATTTTGGATAAAACTGCCTATTAGAGGGGAATTAAGATGTTTCTATAGGCCAGCAAGAAGAGGTGAAGAGGGAAAGGGTTGATATATTCATCAAGATGCAATATTCACCTTATCTACTCCGACCTTGAGGGGTATGTGCATTTGGCCACTTTACTCTCATGCACGCACCTCCACTCCACTTGCTGCGGCTACCCGCCACTCTCCTCTCTGCTTCTTGATTGACAGGTGCTGAAATGAGCCTTTGAATAGCTGTGGGCTTCAGTCTCCCAAATAACTCGCCCGTCAAATTACATCCCGCCCTCCTCACTCGCCCAGTCGCCTGGGAGACCTATTTATTTGTCTGTTTATTTGCTTGGTTTAAATATTTGGTGGGGAAAATATTGAATTTTTGTCCCCCGGTCAAAGTGCTCATATTTAGTTAATAACAAGAGGAGAGAAGGTTGTTTGCTCTGAGAGAAGGAGAGGACAGTGAAGGAGAGAAGGGAGCAGGGGGAGGGTATATATTTATTTTATATAAGGAAGTCTTTGGAGAAGGAAGACAACCTCTGACACCAGAGACACTCTGTTAACACTTCACTGGACTGTAATGTTCCCTCATTCACCTTTTCTACAACTATGAAAAGCTAACTTGGAATTTATAGCTTAATTGTATTAATCTATAAATGCGGTTGGTTACATCCCAACCCCTCCCCCATCCCCAACACAGCCTTAAAATTATTCAGAGTGAATTGTTCTTGTATTAAAACACTGTGGTGTGCTTATTCTCTTAATGACATAATCAGATTATTTTACGAACTACTCCTTGTGTTCGCATTCTTGTGTTCTCACAGCCTGTATCAGGATAGTTAAATATCTACATTTACAGACCAACAAAACTAGGCTTTAGAAGAATATAAAACTAGATTGTGTAGATTCATTTATGTGCTGATGCCGGACCTGACCCCCTTAACATATCTTTGCTTTTAACATACATAATGCTAACATGCCTGATCAATAGTGTTGATGAGCGTATTCCTCTGTTGTTCAGTACCAGCCTTCCACCCCCTGTTTTCGTCCGTTAGGAACAGAGACAGCCAGCAAAGGGAGGGAGATGAGTGCTACGGGATAGATTAAGCCCCTAGCTAGAAAGATGAGTGATTTCATATCCCCTCATATTACAAAGTTAATGTGTGTGTCATTCTGCCCCTCCCTGCCTATTGATTTCTGTTTAAAGGCAATGGTTTGTCAATACCTCACCTCTCTCCATACATCTCCTTTTACTTATAAATAAAGTGCACTGCATTGATGGATCAACCCTTGTCTGTAAAAGCATGCATGGTAATGACAGATCCACACACACACACACACACACACACACTCTGTGTCAGTTAAAGCATATGTGCTAATCAAAAGTGGCTTGGAGTGTACCTAAGGGAGTTACACACAAATACTCATATGCTCTCGCTCCAATCATGGTAATTGGCCAGCAGCAGAGTCGTTGTTTAACGCCCCTCGTTGGCGGAGAGACGGCTGCTCTAGTTTCATTGATTTCTATCCGCTCATTGTTTTTCTTTTGACATCAACCAACCTCACGCCCCTCCTCGGCTTGTGTAGGTCAGCTCCAAAGGTTGTGTTTGGTCATTTGTCAGACAGCGTTTGCCGAAAGCACACAAGTGCGTGCGTTTATCATCTCGGTCAATTATAGATCATATGCGGTAGCCCGGTTGCTTTGGTCTGACCGGTACATTTATTCTCAATGGTGGCTCAATGTTTCAACACAGTTTACATTTCAATATAAGAATGAAAGTGTTAATATTACTGTAAATAAAGGTGATGCATTTCATTTGCATATGCATTTAAACGAGCAAATAACTGCACTACAATGTAAATAATATGGACCAAATTATTTAAAATAAATATTTTGTGACATCCAACAGGGTCTATAAAATGTCCTTTCAGGAAGCATGTGTCGTTTAGCAGGTGTTGTGTATTCAACACTAGGTTCTCTCTGTGTGGAAAACTGTGGGTCATACATCACATTGTTCTCATATCACCAGCCCAAAGTCAGATTAATATAAATGTGTTTTTGTCTCTTTGAATGCGGTACATCCTGTAGGAACAGTCATCAGTAATACATTTCCACAGGTCAACGTAAATACACTGAATAAACAGAAATTGCTGAGCCTTCTTTGACACTGCTAATATTGTGCGTTCTACAAACAGACAAGGGCCACCCTCTTTAACATAGGTGAGGTGAGTCACAGAAGCATCATGTCAACTTCCTGTTGAGCATACTGTAATCTCCAGGCCATGTGATGTGAATGTATGTAAATTGTAAGATGTAACTACTACTTTTTGGAGATTAACATTATGTACCTTAGTTTCATTGACCTGTTCAGAGAAGTGGACACAGTGTCCAAAAGGAACACTAGCCAAGTACCAATAAATGTTGTATGCTAGTTGGCTGTAACATGTACATGAAACTCAAATATTTTATGGTTTAAATGGGATTAAAAGAACAATAATCTGAACTAATGTAAGTAACATTAGTGATACAAAACGCATACAAACAGGATTCTAAGGAAAACATGTTGTGACTAGCAAGTCTAAATAATTTAACTGTCACTAGAACAAAAGTATGTTTGTTATTACTTATATTAATCTTCTTTTTTTTTTACCTGACATCGGCAGGTATGGTAATTTTGGACACTAGTAGACATACACAAGCCATGTCTTTCCATACCAAGCGTTTTATGTGGCAGGGGGCATGGGTGAATCTGAGTGATCTGAACTTTTGAGCATCTCACAGAGAGAGGTTTATCCATGTAGTGAGGGTAAGAGCCTCTCCATTAATCCCAGGGAGCGCCGTATGTATGCGTTCTGAGCGACTCAGTGGTAATTCTTCCTTCCTCTCTCCCGCTTCCGGCTCAGTCTGTCCCCCAGCATGCATTGCAGGCATGACCTCAAAGCTAAATACTGTGCCTGCACTTAAAAGAACGCATACCGGGTTCCAGGCCTTGAAGTTGGTCAGCATGAAACAACAGGATTATTGTATTACAGTCTGTGTGTAAAAAGAAGAAAGAGACTGAGTGGAGGTTGCTCTTCCGTTGTCTTGTTCTCTGTTGTAAGTCAGACGATATCTCCAAATATTGCTTTAGAGCAGACTCACATTAGGAGACTCCCAGTGTGTTTACCCCAAGATCATCATTATTATATTTTTATTTGTATGTTATTATTGTCGAGAGAGAAAGTAAACTCAGCCTAGCTTAGCCCCCTCTTTGTTCTTTCCTCTTTTCCTGTGAAGGGTGGCAGTTCTGTCTTTCTTCTCCTCCTCCTCGCTCCTCTCCTCTCTTGCTCTGTCCAGGGAGTCATTATTGCTTTGGTAAATATTTCATAGCCTTCAATACCTCTGCACACAAACACCTGACAACCTTTCACTCACTCACTCTCTCTCACACACACGTACACACAGATCACAGATCAAAACAGCTCCCTCCTGCTGCTCCGCCTTGCATTTACATCTGCAGGTTTTGTGCACGTACACACAACACAGACACTGAGTTTTCTGTTTTATGAAATAAAGGAGATCTTCCCTGGAAGTTGTCATCTCTATGGCCAACACTTCTTAGCTTTTCTGCAGCTTGACTGAGAGCTTTTCCCAAACATTGCGTCTTACACAGATGAAAGAAGGAGGTTCAGAGGCTGCTGGTTAGCTTGTAAAAGTGTGTGTGTGTGTGTGTGTGTGAGTGCACGTGTGAGTACCACTAGAATTCTTTCTATCCATAAAGAGGTATGTAATCCATCTTACTGCGGGATGCAAAAGGTAATGTTGGAGATGAGATATTTCAATTTCACTTTTCATATATTAATGTGTAGCATTATTTATTCTATACAGTCACACTCTGTGGAGGCTACTATGATTGATTGAAAGGTTTCTCTGTGGAATTATGTAGGCCTCATGTGGATCATGTATACTGTACATGCATTCTAGCTGAGATACTTCAGAAAAGAAAAGGTTGTTACAAATGTTTTGGCTTCTCCTTCCGTTCAGTAGATTTGACTGCCAACAACAGTAGTGTGTTTTCTTTCCCAGGGACCCAGAGGGAATGTGACCTCCGAGCAAGTACAGAGAGAAATTCCATGTTTCGTTTTTCAAAATATGCAGTATTATATCACAAGACTGTAATTATTTGTAATTCCAAGATGTTTAAGTACACAGTAACCACTCAGATGACACCATTTTCAGTACTCTTCTGTGGGCGTGTCACACAGACACAGGCAGTCTCACACTCAGTCTCTCTTTCTCATGTCCTGTCTAAGACACATTTAAGACACATTCAAGATGCATTTTAGGTGCATCTTTGAAACTTTCCTGAATCCGTGACATGAAAAGCTGTTCCACATGCAAGAGTGTTTTGGGACACTTCCTGTTTTAACCCACTACAATTCATTTTAAGACTTTATCTATAAAATATTAACAAGAAGATTAACAAGAACAAATGCAGCAATAAACTTTAATCTTTAAGAGTCTAATGGGAAGGCAAATGAGTACTGTGGAGTTACAGTGGCAACAGAAAAATAAATTCTGGATATATACCTTTACTACAAAACTCCTCATTAAATGACATCTGATAAACTTCCTTTACATTAGTGGTCATGAAAACAAATAAACTAGTCACTAAGAGGTGATTCCTGGTGTGCAACAGGAAACAAAAAGGAAAGATAGAGGTAGATAATAACATATTATATTTTATTCCTCTTTAAAGCCTCTGGCTGTTGTGAAATAACTGTCAGTTGTGTTCATTCGAATGACATGAAGAGTTACAGAGAGAAGGAAAACTGAAGAGCAAAAGCAAAGGGTGAGTGGATTAAGCTTTCTAATGCTGTAATCCAGCCGAAACAGAGAAGGAAATAGATAAACAAGTGAAAAGCGATTGTCAGATGCGTCAGTCCCAGAGCTGCAGCCTGCGGGTTAAACTGAGGGTTAAAGCCTCTGCAGCTATATCTGTCTGTAAACAAGATACTTTATGATTGTTTATGTGCTCTTTATGAGATTATTATAGAATGTAATCATAGACGCATTAGTGGTCCGCTGTGGTTGCTCTCAAATCAGGCCTCATATGCACCAGTGCCATAGAACTACTGATCCCAGACCTGTATTTAAGAGTCTGTAAAGATGGAGGCCCGTCTCTTCTGCTGAAGGGGATTTTTTCTGTGATCTGCCTCTATTCCTTTCTCTCTAGCCCCAAACTCTATCATTTAACAGATGCATTATTCAGTGTTTAAACAATGCCAGAGGGGCTATGTGCAGTTCTTTGTACAGGACACACACACATATTTCAGGCTATAGCACAGCAGGTATTAATAATCCACTGTGTTTCAAGGAGAAGCCAGATTTACCTCAGTCTGGTTAAAGAGCGCTAACTTATACTGATGCTGTTCGATTATACAAATGTGGAAAATCTCATTCAATTTATAAGTCTGCCTTTCTCTGTAAATTAGATCGCTAACACATGTAAACTTTCCCCGTGTGGGCTAGTCTGTTTCAGGCCTTGCATTAATGTTTCAGATGGCTAGAGAAGAACGATTCGATATGAGAGATGCTTTTCAGAGCCATGTTTCAGAAAAGAAACAAACACACACGTGCACGCATACAGAGAGATAGACAGAAGGAAGATATTCGGAACAACAGCAGGTGTGTTCGAACATTATTTTGTGATCATGTGTTGTTGTAATATTCAGCAATGAACAAAAAGCCAGTCTGTGAGTTTGTGTATGTGTGTTTGGGTACATTTAAACCCATTTATCTTGCAGACAGACTGAGCACTAAAGGTGTATAAATTTAATTTCTGTATTTTGAATTTTACCCGGAGCAGTTCAGTAAATTGCATCTTGAAATGGGAGTAAAACTCAATGAGATTTGAGATGAATCGGATATATTACTAGCAGACGCAGCCAACGCTAACTGTCCCTCCTGTTGCTATGCTAGTATAGATCTGTATATTACTATCTGAAACTGCTTTTCCTGTGTCTTTCTACACTAGACCTCTGAGACTCTACTTCAAACCAAATCCACAAGCCTTAACTACACTTGCGAATAACTCTCACAGTTACTCAGAATTAACATTATAAAGACTATTCACAAGGACCAAATAAATAGCATTAAACTTTTTTTATGCATAGTCAGACCCCAGTATGGTATAAAATTAATCAAAAAGGGTTTTTTACTGCCAGGGGAAGAAAGAAGAAAAAAGATAGAAAGAAGAGAGGAACTGTCATTTCATATTGCGAGTTAGCTGCTTAATTTGGTCTTTGTAAAGCTAAGTTGCTTCAGGTAAGCAGCATACAGCAGTGCTTATAGCCTCAGGGCCAAAAGAGACAGAAAGAACCCTTAGAGATTTCCCTCTCTCACTCACCCGTTCTCTCTCTTTTTCTCTTCCTGAACCTCCTCTGAAGTTGCCCTTGGTTCTACATGTGTAGTGGTAATTATGAATGAGGAAGAGTTAGATCGGTACAAACCCATCAAACATTTTACAGCTCGCTGCTATTGTAATAGAGATCAATGAACATCATATCACTGCTTGTCCTGAGATTTGGGAGGGGGAGAGAACATTCTTTTCCTTTCTTTTTCATTCTTTCATTCTATAGCTCTCTCATCATCAGTACCAAAGGGAAGTGTATCAGTTTTAATTGTCATTCGCTGGGTTTTGTGATATGCTGTGTTTTGAGAGACAGCAGTCCTGAAGAGATTTAGTAGCAGAAATACACTGAGAATACAAGAGCGGTACGGAGTGATGAGAGGGAGAGAGAGAGAAGCTGGAAGACGGAGTGACAGACAAATTAGTTGACATACAGGTAGACAAATTACTGTCTCACAGCACATCATCATCTCAGATATCCCTAGACCTACCTGTAACTTTATACGGAAAAGTTGCAATGTATGCTTTCCTTTTTGTTCTTTATTTCTTTCTTTCTTCTGGGATGTTTTGATTGATTTGTGCCTGTCTTAAAGGGGCATCATTTTAAACAGGCATGAGAGATTTGTGTCTTTCTTTAAGGGACTCTTATTATATCACCCCTGCGTCAGCCTGTGATTAATGTACTCACATCACCTCATGGGTGATTAAACTCACGAATAAGTATCTTGGCAACACATTAAAAATGAGTCACTGTCACAGATAGAAAAATATATGCCAGGTTATGATAGAGAGAGTGGCTTAAAGTTAAGTATCCAAGCTTGTCATGACTCCTTAGCACTTTTTTAACATTTACAGATGTTTTTTCCTATTCATGTTACTTTGTTAGTAGTTTATGGAGAGTATTTCTTCTATAGATAATGTAGTGTGTTTAGCTTACATAGTTCATAGTAATTCAGCAGCATGGGTTTAAAAACCATTTTAAGACATTCAACAACAATTCTTATCTGCTTTATCCACTTGATTGGGTCTTTTCTTAGCATAAGAAATGCTAAGAAAGAATTTTTTTCCATTTGCTAATATTCCAATCTTCCACTGCAATCGAAGGATGTTGGCATTTAAACTTTAAAAGACATCAGATATCTTGTCAGGTTGTTTGAAGTTTAAATCAAATATTGTTTAGGATGATCATTTTATCAGATGATAATGACTCCTAAATCTTCTTATCGGAGCCACTCTCAGAGTCATTATTTTAATCCCTGTGGCAGGGCTTAATTGATTCCCCCATGCTGAGGTTTTGTTAGGAGATAATGCAGTGGTGGACAGGTCAAAACAATGTTGACACAAAAACCTACTAGAATGCTGTCTTATTAGGGTTCCATATGCCTATGTTTGCCCTTTAGACACTCTTAGCTCCCTGACAAGACGTGCCTTTATTTTCTCAACTGCATCTGGTGCACTTTAGGAAGACACTTATCAGACCTCTGAGCTGGGCTGAGAAACAGCACAGTTGGCAGAATTAGTTGGTGTGACTAAATTAACATAATTCCCTATAACATGCTTGTGATGAAGTATCTTGCTCCTCCATGCTCTGCATCATGATAATGCGTGTGGTAGAGAGGTAGACTACAACCTCGTAAAGCATTCATGTGTCTTTGCAGTGTTGCTTGGTAATAAATTTCACCTGCTCTCTGGTCAGACATCAGGAGGCTTAGTCATTCCACAGTAACCTTTTAATGTCACACAGAAGGTTATTAGTTTCCTTGTTTATACTAAAAAGAGCTATAAACTTTAGGTTTGTGTGGCACATAGTCCTGTCGGCAGATCTGTGACATCACTGATTTATACAGAGCTTCTTGTCTTCCCAAACTTCACCTGTTCAGAACATTGATGAAGTTTATCCATTGCTGCCTCCGTTTCATTGTCCCAGCCAACCTTTCCTGCGTGTACTCAGAGTCTTCTAACCCTGCAGGCAGCAGTTAATTGAGAGCTCTGGGCTCAGTGATCAACCAGACTCAAGTACTGCCAAAGGAGTCGTTATAAAGTTATTTAATACATTCACTTGTTTCTTTGTGTTTTTCTTGTGTGTGTGTGTGTGTGGTGTGTGTGTGTATGCATACGTATCAGTAATCCCGACTGCAATCCCATCTTTTCCATCGTAACCCGACCAGCCCATAGATGTCTCCCCCAACCTCTGCACGGCTTGGCCCAAAAGCCTCTATTAATCATAGTCTAATTGAATTCCAGCAAACACATAAAACTCTGATTGGGTTTAGTTATTTCATTTTGCAAACACATGTCTCTGGTGAACCGTGTAAAGTGATATGCAGTGGTGAGCCGTGTCATCTGGAACTGTCTCGCTGCTCTGGCTGATGTTTAATAAGCAGAAACATGTGTTGTCCCCGATTTGACTGCCATAGCTGGCCCGATGTCCGGGGAGGGCCTTACTTTTGGATTCAGCCACGTCTTTCTATCTTTGATTAATGCTCTGTGATTTTATTTGTGAAAGAGAGTCTTGCGGTTGCTCGTTTCGTCCCTGTGACCTGCTAAACTTTGGTCTGGAATTGCGTTGATGTGGCGGCAAGACAACAATGAAAATATTTCCGTCAGGGCTGAACGACACTGGAAAAATAAATGTAAATGATCAGCAGCTGTCGGAGTGATACCACGTTTCAAACTTCAGAGCTTCAGCGGGGACGTCTCCAGTAGACACTGGACGCTGATCTTGAGGCCACAAGTTGATTGTTAGCTCGTACCTTCTTAGCTCAAGTGATTCGAGAGAGTAAAGGAAACAGAAGGAAAACAAGAAGAGACAGAGATCCATATGTCTCTGTTGTACCAGTCTCTGCTTATTATTACCATGGAACACTATAGAAAGTTTTACGTTTGTGTGTGTGTGGATTCAAAGCTCTGCTCTTTTATTAGAACCTCTGTGTGCTGCTGAGGAAAGTACAGCCCTACTGTGAGCTTTAAAGATGTTGTCTCATTTGATCATTTAATACACATTTAAAGTGGTTGTGAAACGGCTGAGGCTGGTGCGGTCTGCAGCCCTAATAGAAGCTCTTCTCCTCCATTAATACATCCAGACTTGGGATCTTACCAGAAAAACACAGAAGCGAAGTACAAAGAACTTGTCAACGGTTAACAGTTGCTGTGGTACCACACATAGATCAGATTGGAGGTTTTCCCCTTTTCTTCTTTTTAAAGCAGCATCTGTCACCATCAGTGTTCTGTCACCGTGTAACCAAACTTCTCGAGCAGAGATTAGTGGTGCACGCCACCGATCCTGCAGATGGTATGAATGCACGCCTTTACTCATTTCCTTTCAGGACAACACTTGTGACAAAACAAACATGCATTACATTAATGCATGCATTCATTACAAAACCTGTGTTAAACTCGTCTTAGCCTCATAAATAATGTTGCATATATGATGGCCAGCTGCCACATAGCTACATGAGCACCATCATGTCATCTATAGCTGAACTCACTCTAAGGAGCACAACATGTGCATTCAGTGCCCTGAGCATTAGACTGTGCTGTCATTTTGAATTAATTATATTTGGATACATATATTGTTTTCTTAGCAAGTTTTGCAGAAAAGTTGAATTTATTGAGTTTGTTTAACCAATAGTCACTCTCCTCTCTTTTATTCAGAGTGATCTGCTCTCTCTTTCTCTCCCCCCCTCTCTCTCCCTGCCTCTCTCTCTCTCTGAGACTAATTCCCTTGAATCCAATATCCCCTATAATTCAGCAGTGTTGTCTCTCACCTTGGCGTACACCTAGTAAACGTGTAAAACATTCCTAGGGGATTTGCTACATTTTAATAACTTCGCATATTCAGGTCGGACCACAGAGACCTGATATCGGTTACTGGCTTTTAAGAGTTTGGCCTAGACTGGGATGCCAACCCTTGTGCTCTAGAGAAGAGCTATATCCAAAACCAACAGACGGGACAAGCAGGCCATTTTTTTGCAAATGCGGTTTTCAGTTTCTGCACATATTTTTCCAGCCGTGCTGTGAGGCCACGATAAAATGAACATCTGCCCCCCAAAGCAGAGTTTACCTGAGTGTGTGTCAGGTGATTGCCGCCTAATGACTCTGGAAGTTAAACAGAGAGGCTTTCTGGCTGAGGTTTCACAGAGCCCACCACGCCACTAAAAGTGTCATTCCACGGGTAAAATGTGATCTTTTTGCTAATGAACGACACGCTTCGTTTGTCTTACTTGCAAACCTCCTGCTCCGGCCTCTAGGGGGAGCGGCACTAAATGATGCTGTGTGTTTTTCTTCTTCTGGCTCACATTAACTGTTATTGGCCACTGTAAACTCTTAAAGCAACGTTTGTGGGTTACCACTGATTCACTGCATGGAGAAAAGAGAGATTGTGTTGCAGAATGTTCTGCCGTATACAGTAGTTTGATTGTTCGCATGTTCCCTTTTGAGTAAATGAGTGTAGGTGTGTGTTTGTGCATGATTACATCCTTTACACTCCGCACCCATACCAATCTGTGAGGTGTGACATTTGGGCATTTGGTGGTGTGTGTGGAACAGTAGTTTCACACACATCACTTTCACCTTGTCCTGCCGCACTCACCTCCTTGTCTCTCCTTCCCTCTCCTCTTTATAAGCACCTCCCTCTCTCCCCCTCATTTAGTCAAATGCTAGTCTAGCTGTCATTGGAATATATGTTTCACAAGCAGTAGTGGGACAGTAAAACTCTCCAGCCATAATGTTATTCTAGCTGGACTAATAGGCTCCGCTCTGTGAGTTATACCACCCTTCTAAAGTGGACAACATGTCAACATTTTTTATTCTTTGACATATCAGTCTCCAGCGTTCAGGCAGCTCATTATAACCCCAGCGCAAGTGTAGTGCCTGAAAAGTATGTTGATGTTTGTTCTTGTCATGTTATTCAGTTTAATTGGATTTTGAAATGCAAGAGATGATTGAGACACAATGGCAAAGCAACAGTTTGGTGTCTAGAATCCTTTTCTGCTTTGTGAGGAAGTCTGTTCAGCAGACTTCCTCACATACTGTATACTGTTAAACAAGTGAGAAACCAGAAGGCCCTGAGGTTCTTAGAATTCTATTAGGCTTAGACATTAGTCATAATCAGACCCACACGGAATTCTTGAGTACAGAACGCCCATCATTCAAAAAGTTCTATTTTTTCACTGCCTTTTGCGGGATCATTTGTTAAATATTTTAGATAATTTAATTATGCTTTTAGCCATCTATAGAGCTACAGTACTGTTAGCTCAGTTTGATGCATTTTACCATGTTTCAAATTTCTTTTGCATATTTTCCCCCCAAAACATAAAAGTGGAAAACAAGTCAAGATTTTGTCTGGGTCTAATAATCTGCATGCTAATTTATATTCTTCATGTGCTGTCTCTGTTTTGGTTTAAAACATATTTCTCACATAGAGTTACATGATTTACTCTTTATGCTTTGGGCAGAAACAGACAAAGACCTGCCTGGCCAGGTTTTCTTCCAACAGATCTGATCCTAAATCAGCCATTTGCTTTTCAACTGTTACATCTATGAACCATATCTAATCTCTCCTGTTTTTGCTGTCCTCATATTTTCACATTTTTCTTTACAGTAGTATGTAAAAATCCAGATACTAGCGAGCTGGTCGTGAGTCAGTTTGCATATGTTTTCTCACTATCTGGTAAAGCCAGGCTTGTAATGGCTGTTGTGTTAGCCAAGCCAAGGGCCTGCTGCACCTGGGTCAGATGAATGCTGTCGATTATGCCTCTCTCTCTGGCCACTGACATGCTAATAAATGTGTCCATAAATTGAATTTGTGTGTTTGAAAAAGAGCAGGGATATCTTGGATATTAGGGCAGCGCAATGTCTGATTGGCTCCAGCCGCTGTGGCATAGCTTCAGTGGGGGAAAGTCAGTCTGGCTGCTATGGTGTGTGTGTGTTAAGGAGTTGTGGTAAGGAGGTGGAAAGTAAAGCAAGTCTGAAGCTTAGCCAAGTAAAATAAAGACTTCTTTATTGCTGTTCAAAAATCATTTGATTTGAGTTTGCACAAATACAGGAGTGGCAAGGAGTGTGTGTCGATGGAGTGTTTATGTGCATGTTTATGTGTGCGTGGCACATATATGCATTATGTGCGTGACATAATATGTACATCTGCGTGCATGTGCATTATCTCCTGCTTTAAAACATATTCCACATTTCTGCTCTGCAATGTCTCTGTAATTTCCATCTACAGTAGCCGCTCATTGGCAGCACAGCACTCAGAAGTGCTTGTAAGTAACCCTGACAGACCTTTAATGTTTTGGCACCAGATTCAACCCCTCTCAGCTGGGTTTCATTCTCTGTGTTCCAAGAATGCCTGACCAGAGGGAAGTTCTACCTCCTCTCACCCAACCCCTCCCAGGTCCATTATATCAGTCAGGTCCATGTGAGTAGCTTTAACAGGGATGTAATGTGTGTATAGACCACAAGCCATTTTAGGCAGCCTGTGTGCCAAAGGTATATGTAGGACAGGGCTGAGCTTCCTGACAGATCAGTGCAGATTTCCAGAGATATCTTTGGATCTTTCTTTGGCGGTCCAAAAAGCCATGAATTTAATTCTTTATATCGAATAAAATTTCCTTCTAAATGTCCCTATGATTTAGATTTATGAATAATGCTATTTCCATTCTTCTGCTTAAGGCACCTCCAAACACGTACACACACAATGTCTGTATGTGTGTGTGGGTTTGAATATGTGGTTTACAAAGACACAAATGTGTTTAATGACGTGTAGAACAATGTTTTAAATGTAAAAATTATGTGGACACTTTGTGTCCTCAGAAACCAAATCTCTTATAAAATATACTAAATGGTGAATGTTTGTTAATTAAAAAATGCCAAAGGTTTTTTGTGAGGTTTAGGGGTAGGGTTAGGGGATAGAATATACAGTTTTGTCTATGGAGAGTTCTCAAAAACCGTATGTGTGTGTGCTGTTCTCTCATGAAGGGAACAGAAGGATGAAGTGTTGAGTCTGTTACTCAGTCATTAGACTTGCTGTCCTCCCTCTCTTGTTCAGCCCTACATTTTCAAGAAATTAGTCTTGGGTGTGAGTACACATTTAGAAATTAAAACATTGTAAAAGGCAGACAGAAGCTCCCTCTTGAACTTGGGGAACATTGGGAGAAACATATTGAATACATTTCAAGTTACCACATGTGCAATGCCTTTAGGGACAGTCATGCTAAAAAACAGATACACAGAGAGATGAATTTTCTTCAGTTTAAACATCGCATTTCGTTTGCATTGTTTTATCCTGTATTGCTATATTTATTGTCTTAATTTCTTAATTTCACAGAACTATTTCTCTCTCTATTCAATAAAATTGCCTGTTTAATTTTCTCTGTGTTTTAACTAGTGGTTTGTATAAAAATGAATCTGTTTACAGTATTTTATGTTTTAATGACTTTACACTGAAAATATTCATCAGTCTCCCCTTTATAGCCTCTTTTTGCAATCGTCAATAACCATTAGCAAATGCAACTTATTTTCTCTTACCCTCCTGAAGGCTGTCCTTTGAATGACCTGTGTGCATTTTTCCTTTGAGTGAAGCTTAGAAAATGTAGGAATGAATGAGTGTCTCACTCTCATCGTCACTCACTCATTTAATTAAAACTCATCAAATCTGCCTCTCATTATGGCCCTCATTTGCTGCAGCGAACAAATTTAAGAGTGGGGAGGAAAGCAAAAAAGGGAAAAACAAATCAGTGTTTATTGTGCACGCCTTACATTTGTTTAACCAGTCCCACAGAACATACTGTGGTTAAGGTTTGTGTTTAATACAACAACGCCCTTGTTTATTTTGCCATTTAAATGCACTGAAAACGAAGGAATCAGGAGATTACGCTGGGCTGCAGTTCCCCCTTGATTTAATTTGTACCTTCCCAAGCATCCCTCTAGTTTAAAATTATACACACAGTGTAAACTCAGCTTCACCCATCTAGATGAACAAAGTCTGTGAGGAGGGACGGAAGGCCCCATCATCTGGTTCCCCTTTGCTGGCCCAAGCAAATCGGGTCTCTCTTAAGCAAGAGTAGTTGTTATGAGTTTGTTTAGTTTGCTCACTAACAAAGGTGTAAAATTGGGCTATTTGTATGCAAGCAATGTTAAGCAGTTTAAACATTTTAATCTGCTCTATTAATTGGTTGTCTGTTGTCAAAGGACAAAATGTTTAATGCTCTCGTCGCTTGTAAGTCACTTTGGATAAAAGCGTCTGCTAAATTAATAAATGTAAATGTAAATAAATGTCAAAGTCTGCATGAAGTGCTTCGAACTTGACACACGATGATGTGTGACAAACATGGATGTATAACAAACCCATACACACTGAGGACAGTAAGGACAGAACGGTATTACGGAGAGATTAATGAGAACTTCCTGAAAATATGACTGTTTCTGATACTCTGACTGGATATTCTGTTCCCTGTGACTTCACAGATCTGTCATGTAGCTGTGCTGATTGTGTGACCACTGTTGCCTGCTTGTGAGTGTTAGTAAGCAGACACCAATGTGCTCTTCATGTTTCCTGTGCTGTCTGCAGTGTGCTGTGCTCGAGTTCCCTGTCTGCGTAATAGAGGTTCACGGGACAGATGACCTCAACAGATTTCACCAGCCTCACACTAGACACTGTACAGGTAACATGAGTATTACTGCACCTCCTGGGCCATTGAGTGAGAAACTGCTCATTTCCAACTGTACAGATGAAACTAGTCACAGATACCGAATATGCATCAATATATTACTGACTAATGATAATTTACACACATGCTCCATTGCTCTCCCACAAATGGTCAATAATTCATGGCATTAGACCTTCCCGGTTTTGTTTCTCAGTTGAATTAATTAGATATGTGGGGCTTGAATGAAACAAACCTACAGACACGCTCTTCTGATAAAGAGACGATCATGGAGAAAGAATGATTTGTTAGAGATTTCAGAGCTTACTTCTCAAACATGATTGGACAGGTATTAGTTTTCTGCAAATTGGATCTGATGTTATAATCCCGCCTTGTATTAAATTCATTATTGTATTTTAAATAATAGCATGCTATAAAAATTGTTAAGCATGTCAGTACGTGCTGTTAAATGTAGCCTGACAATTACTAGCAGTCACAGAAAGAGCGAATGAACCTTATTATATCTGAAGCCATCTAAGACCAAAATAAACCAGGTACTTTGGTTGCCCCGGTTAAACAGATTGCTTAAGGAAACTCATTGTGTGTGACCTGATATAGATGGTGTGAATAGACAGCGCAGTCTGGATTTGGTTGTCCTTGTTGAGACCACTCGTGGAAGGCTTAGAATAGTCTGGAAAAAGAGAAGGAGACGGGGTGTGGTTAGCAACTCTCTAACGGGAGCTTTCCATAACATTTGAGAGTGTGTTTCTCTGGTGACGGAGGAACACCTGTCCATCACTGATAGATCTCCTGTCTGTGTGCGTGTGATTTTCCCTCCTCCTGCCTACGTTTCCTGTAATGATTTTTTCATTCATCTTAACTGGCTGGATCATATTCTTTTACACAGCTTGTTGTACGTGCCACTGTGTGTGTGTGCTTGAATATATGACCAGCTGTGTGCCAGCTGTGTGCCCACTAAGTGTTGATTGGAATGGAGACAGAACCTGTGTGACATGTTCAAAAGCACACACACTTGCACAAGCCTTTAATCTCGGCCAACCAGACATTAGCAAATTTTGAACCCACAAGATCAAATACAACAGAAAATTATGAATCAACCTTTGGTGGACTGTTATTGCCCACACTTAAAAGACTTAACATTTCCTGTAAGAGCAACAGATGCAGTTGTAGCAACTAGGTTTATATTGAACAAGCATTATTGTTTGTTTAAACTTAAAAACTTCTATATTCATACTTCAAATTCTATAAACATGCAGATAACCACATGCTTAGTCACTAATCGCTATAGCATCTACATTTTTAATGCCCACTGTAGCAACTTTTGTTATGCCAAGATGAGTTTGAAGTGCAAAAGTTACTTTACTGTTTTTTACAGTTTACAGTTACTTTAAAACGCATTCGTCATTTCTACTAATACTCGAAACATTTTATTGCAGTGTGAATTATGTGGACATGAAATGTATTCCTTAAAAGGAAAGTAACAATACATACCTTTATTTTCTGATGTGAAGCGACGCACAGTTAATAGTTGTTAGCAGCGACAGGAATGCAGCAGGCTCAGATTTGCCAGAACTGTGGTTGGGTTGCAGATGTTTGTAATTGATTTCTTAAATATTTATTTCTCCATTCACAATCTTTGTTTGGTTTTGTGTAACTCATATCAGAATGCCACTCTGAGCAATTACAAACTTCTCGGATGGCCCGCCAGTGAACCCGAAGATGCATTTGATAGGTGTCAGCAGTATATGTGTGTGTTTGTGTGTGTATGTAGCATGTTATGAGATCAGAGAGACAGCGAAGAGAGGACCAGTACAGGGCATTCCTGCTTAGGGGAAATGGATGACAGTTACATGCCTTTCAGGCAATTAATGGCCATCTCAGCTGTTGTTTTAACTCTCTGCCCTACGCACGTCTTCGCTGTTATTCTTATCATTTCCGGAAGACGAGCTCATCTGTGTATGTAAAAGAGCCTGATGACCTTCAGCCTAAGAGCAAAGGTCAGAGTTCACCAAATGTATATTTCATTAGCAAACAGTGTGGATTCGCAGAAGTGCCACAGAAATAGAGCTAAATAAAGCTCTGGGGATTTTTCCATGCTATATACACTATTAGTGCTAATTATTCGGCTCTCCACTGCCGGGAAAATGGCATTCGACATGCTCACACAAACAGCTATCCAACCTCTTGCACAGAGAGAACGCTGTCAGTTTTTACAGCACCCTCTCATCTTGTGGGGAGCAAAAAATATTAGTAAGAATTATTTTGTCATAAAGGATATAATAGACACTTTCATCGAAGGCAAATAAAACTGCCTGTCAGCCTGAAAACAAACAGATAAATCAACACTTCTGCAGTTTTTGCCTTTGAAAGTCTTGTCTTTTAGACGTTACGCTTTTGGATGTCACGCTCTCCCTGCTGTTGTTTAGTCCACCGTCCTGCTGAGAGGCCATCTCTGGAGTCTTTCAAAAATACACAAGCCTTTGTGTGATAGGAAGCAGAAAGCAGGGGAGAAATTGTGTGTGTGTGTCTGTGTGAATGAGCTTACAGTTCCAGTGAGTGACGCTGATTTAGCATTAAAACAGAAGAGGCGGCTCTGCTTGCCTACACATTAAAAAGTGTGCACACACTTGGCAAGGGGTTGGAAGTGTTGTGCGTCGGGCCTGACTGAACTGATCGACCATGGGCTTCTTTTTCTGCCTCCCTGGAGCCCCCTACTTCCTACTTCCTGTCTATCCAGGAAGACGGGGTCAAAAAGAATTCCAGAAAAGAATTAGTCTGCCCAGATCACACAACAGACAACACACATACACAAATTCCTGAGCTCATTGTGCCCGGTAGAGGAAAAAAAAGCTCTTTGTCCCATGTCCAATAGAGGTCCCCTCTCACCCGTTTTGGGAGCACAGAAAGACACACACACTCACAAACACATCCTCTCTCATTTGCATAGCAAAAGCATTATTAGGGAGAGAGATGTCATGGTGACAAGAAGTTTATATGTAAGCACAAAGAGAAGTGAGGAAGAATGAGGTGCTCTTTGCTGTTCATTTGACAGCCTTTAACACACACTCTCTCTCATACACTCACATTCATATCATAAATTGGTCACTGTGAGGACACAAAAGTAGATGGACAGCTTTTGTCATTGGTGAATGCCTGTTACTCCAGCAGCCTCCAACCTCTCGCAGACACGCTATCTGAAAATAACGCAGACGGCATGTACATCAAAGTCCAGGAGTACAAGCCGCAACAAATGCACTTTTTGGCCTCCCGTTGGATTGCATTATTAAAACGGACATGAGAGTATTTAATAAACCCTATTAATCTTGTTGAGAGAACGAGTTCATTGGTGCACTCTCTCTTTCCCTGCTTTTCTAATCAATCAGCCGAGCTCCGCTAATGTATTCATGCGAAACACACAGCACAACTTGTTTGACAGAGCTCCAAGAAAAGAAGAATTTATGAAGTCTTTCCTTCCACTGCAGCGAATCCAAAGAAGCCCTCAGCCACTTCACAATCAATACTTGAGCTGATAAATGTATGATCTATAATTATATAGGGAAAACATCAGCAATATATCTGTTGTCAAGACGAGGGTTGAGTGGAATTAACAGAATGTGACTCATGCTGCTTTATTTGCAGAGTTGGATAGAACTCTAGATATAATGTTGGATATATAACGCTCAATAATCACCATGTATTGATAACAGCACCAGTCCAGAATATGCTGTACAGGGCACCGGACCCACGTAAGTGCTTGACATTCCCCTCACGGTCATGATGTCATCACTTTCTCATGGCATAAAACCTGTCTCATGAGTTCACACTTATAGGAGAAATTTTGTACTTTACTGCTGACTGATTGTTCTTTCTTTCTTTTTTCTGCATGTCTTATGTATGTATGACATTCATAAGTTTGTGTATTTTGTTTGTGTATTTTGTATGTATATATACAGTGTCATTAAATAAAATTCAATTACTACATCTCAGTCTTTACCTAAATGGGCCTAAAAAGTAATATTTACAAATAACCTTTAATCGATTCAGCAATCATGAAAAGTTGATTTTTTAAGCCAAGCACCATTGTGATCCTTTTGTAGTTTAACCTTTACAGTTCAGTCACTCCATTCAGATCACATTCACCACAGCAGCCCCTTTTTCACGCTATAGAGAAAGGGGAGCAAATGCAGGGGGGACAGAACCATGTCTGGGCAGAGGTGAGGAGAGAGAGATGGAGACTACTCTTGGTATGGGGGAGGAGAGAAAAAAAGAGCAGTACCCTGCTTCAAAGAAACATTTCCATAATTGCCCTGTAACTCGGTCATAATGGCTGAGGAGGCTGAGAAAGGCACAATCTTTCAGATGGCTGAACGGCAAAAGCTCCCACTACTCTTCTATCTTTCTCTCTCTCTTTCTTCCGCTGTCCTCTTCCTTTTACGCCCATAACCCTCTGCCCCACTTGTTGTCTTTCAGATGGAGTAAAAGAATTCTCTCTCTAACCTCTATCCACAAAGGCCATGAAATTAGCACTCTACACAGCCCCGCCTCCTGCCCTACAGAGTGTCACTCTCTGCTCTTTTGTCCTCAGACCTGCCAGAGAAAGATCCAACTCACAAATACCCCACCGCACCTTCATCATGGTGTCGTGAGTATGCTGCGTGCTGTTTTCAGTGCTGTCTGCTCTTAATGTACTTGCAGCACTTCGTAAGCGTCAAAGCTCTGTCCCTTTGTATGTATTTGTTAAAAAAAGAAATCACATTTTCTGCATCCTCCATGCTATCACTGTATTCAGCTGTTCAGCTTAGATGGTGGACGCTGTACAAAACATCAAGACTTTCATCTTTTTGCATGTCTGTGAGGGTTGAACACTCAATAGCTCTTTTTCAAATCATAAAACTAATCCTGGCTTTGGCAGACCAGACACTGAAGGCTGGTGTTTGGTGTTTGTGTGTGTAAAACAAGATTTGCTGGTATAAATGTGGGTATCTCTTCTCTGAAGCTGCAGAAGTGTTTAGATGGCCTGTAACCTCATGTGCGGTGACAGTGTGGAACATGTGTCCTGTATGCTTTGACTGTTTTCCTCTATAGCCTTACAGGTCACCTAAACATGTCAGCCATATGTGAGGAAAAAACCAATTCTAAACACACTGTGTGTGTGTGTGAGTGTGAAGGTGTGTACTTTACCATATATTGGGAACAAATTTGAAATTTGTATCCAAAGTCAGCAAAACCTGACAAATATAAGGGATTTTAGTGATTTCCTCATTTATAAAAACACTATAAAATATAGTAGATTTTATAGTAGGTTTTTTATTGTAAAATGCAGAATGTTTTCTGTTAGATTATTGCGTTAGAGTGTATTGTTAGGTTATATTGTTTATAACTAGATGTGTATAAAAACAATATAAGTCTATAGAATGTCCCCATTTAGATAGATAAGTAAACCTGTGTGTGTGAGTGTGTGCATGCATCCTTGTGAGAGCTTTGAGCTGTGTATGTGTTTGCCAAGCTAACAATCACTAGTGCCTCATAAAAGGATTAGTGACCTCCACAAAGAGAACAGGCCTCTTCAAAGCTTCTGCAGGGCTACAATAGCGCTGACATTTGTCCTGCTCAGCACAGGGATGGGGTGTGGTGGGACAGCATTGCCACAGAACACACTGACAGAGAAGGGAGGACAGGGGCATGGCACAGGGCTGCTCCTCTCTTTCACAGCCTGACTCTGGCCCCTTCAGCAGCCCACTCCGATCTTCGTGTCCTCCTCCAGTCCTGTCCATCCATGCAGAAGGCCGCTGATGACTCCATTGGCTGGTTGCTCTAAAAGGGTTAGCCTTTCTGTCCTCCCTCTCAGCGTCAATGGCGAGTCAGAAAGATAGATTAGATTTCCCTTTGATTCTACTGTGTTTCATTGCTTTCCCCCATCCAAATTGGTATTTAACAAAGCATTCCTCACAGTGAGTGGTACAGCTATGTAGCTCTGTCATTGATGTAGAGGGAGAATAGTACTTAGATATATAATGGGTTAGTGGTGGCTAATAGACTGAATTGCCATTTATTTGGAGAGTGTCAATACTGGTGAATTTCCCACAGATGTCATGGATCGGCAGCGCTAAAAAAACAAGTTTATTTTCATTTATTTACATTAACAATATCCTAAAATTGCAGTATTTATTAAAACTAAAATGAGAACCATTAATTTAATTTTATGTGTGTGTTTGTTTGGGTTTTGTAGCTCGGTGGCAATCCCTGCCAACCCCTCTTATGTATTAGCAGTGGGAAAACGGCTCCCGTCTTTATCATTGCTGGAAGCGCTGGAACAAAAAAGGAGTCACTGTTGATTATTGCTCATTAGCCACAAGGACATCCACTTAACTCTGAATAAATGAGTGACACTAACAGCTCCAGTCGGAATGTCCTCCGCGTAGCTCAGAGCAAAATGTTCATTAATGCACTCCATTTGCTAAGTTGAGAAAGAAAGCGGTTGGACACGTATGGCGACATCGGTATCGTTGATTACTTTGTTTCTGGCAAGGCATTTTAATCCTTAATTTCATGCGATGATCAGAGACGCCGTGAAGCCCGTTGTCATCTTTTCACTAGCATTTCAAATGGATTGTAATGATCAAGAGTGGTTTTGGTCCCTCAGCGCATAATACACAGAAAACACGCATCAGTATGTATGACACCGCTCGTCACTGTAAAAGGCGTATGATTTACGATGTAAAATCCTACTGTGATAAAGTCACCTACCTAACAGATACATTATCATATGTTCCTAATAAAAGAA
The DNA here is from genome assembly GCA_036877575.1 of Botia almorhae. NCBI lineage: Eukaryota > Metazoa > Chordata > Actinopteri > Cypriniformes > Botiidae > Botia > Botia almorhae. Next base: position 84,350 of record JAZGTJ010000262.1, read on the forward strand.
ACTATATGCAGGCAACATAAAATTTGTGTTTTGATAACACAACTATGGGAAGGGTAATACACTTTGCCAAGGAGCACGTCTAATGCATAATTTAATGTTAGTATTTTAATAGATTTGTTTTTTAGCTTTTATTCATGTCAATAACCATACGTGTTTAAATACCACGTTTTTCGTATGTTAAAAATTGTAGTCAGTAAGTGCACGTCTGTTTGCCATTGGTCCAGCGCTCTCCCTTTTCACCTGCATGGTGCTCCTGAGACGGTCACCAGTGATTGGACAATGTTGGTCACTCGCGAGCTGTGGCAGTTTCCTGCTTCTAGCTGTCGGCGCGGTACAGAGGGACTGCCAGAACAATGATTACATCAATCAGTGTCACAAACGTCACACAATGTTTCATGAATATTCATAGCAAGCTTTTACTTTGACAAGGGAATCTCGGAGAGAGAGAATAATTTAAAATTCTAAATCTAAATAAATAAGTGTAAATATTAACCATGTCATAATTATTAAATAAAAAAACAACATAAACAGCGAATAAGCATAATTATATTTTATTAGGCAAAATATATTTATTAAGGACGGAGTTGGTTTTCTTCACCGCATTTCATCGTTTTTCTTGGACCCCATGCGTTGTAGTTTCATTAGAGGGGCAGAGGCACGATTGCAAGATTAATGACAATATGCTGTATGTATAGACCAACGTACCAGTTTACCATGCTGGGAGAATCTACGCTCATGTATTATTAAAGCATCAGTAATGTGACTGACGTTGCGTTCGCTACAGTTTTATTATATGAAATATCTTCGTAAAATACTTTTTCTTTTTTCTTACTTTTAGACATAGATTGTTGTTTCATTTGTGAAAGATAATTGTTGTACTGTAAATACATATGTAATTTGAATGCATTTCACGAAGCTTATACGTTTTCATTTTGATTTGTAATTATTTTGTTGTCTTTCGGATTCGTTTATATTTTTGCTGTCTTGGGGCCTCGGAAATTAAATTTGACATTTAAACCTACGCAGATAATTTTGTCAACATCATTCATTATTCATTTAGCTGTGTTGAATATGGTCTTCACTCTCAATTATGTAATGTTGTCTAAACTGAGTCATATTTAGTCACCTGGCGCTTCTCTGATTGTAATATCACCCCGTTGTACAATCTACTTAAGCTCCCAGCAAATTTCACAAAACGAACGGAGGATCCTTAAAATGCTAATCATCAACTTCTTCAAATAAATTACGGGGCATTAAAGACTGTTCAAAACAACTCTGTTCATGTAAGGCCGTCCAGAGTGGACTGTAGAGGGAGCTCCAACTCTAATTTTCTCCAAACTTTCGGAACAAAGCTGGTGGCATGTAAATTTTCTTCAAGATGAAAAACACACATAAATAATTTCTCACAGTATCGAAGGCATATGGCAAGCAGCACAACATCAACATCTGATTAAAATTCGTTACATTTTTAAAAAGGCGAATCTCGAAAATTAGTCGAGTCGAGATTATACAAACCATCTGTACGGAGGAAAGCACTTGAACACGTTCATACGTTGCTCTTTATAGCAGAAATTATTCACTTCTCATTACAGTGAAATTGAGTTGTATGCTATTTCAACCTAATATAAATGAAATAATTATTCATTTCATATTGGCTGTTCCGCCTCAGTGGGGATAATCCCCCTCCATTAATATCCAAATGCGCGATTCAAGAAGGAGCTAATTACAGTTAAGTCCCTGAAATAGGAAAATACTCAAAATCCACTGGTTCAAACCTTATAACCTTTAGTTAACGTTTTCCATGCCTTTCAAAACACACAAGTAACTAATCCCACACAGTCAAGCCTTAAATTGACAAACCCAATGTCAGTTACAATATTCAACTTGTCTTCAGAAACAGGAAAAAGGTGACGGTAAAGTTGCAGCGGTTCGTTTATTAGCCAAAATATAGACTTTCTTGTACAATTTCGGATCACAAGTATATACATTTTCTTTACGTTATATACAAAACATTTTAACATCAAATCCTCACAGAGCTTACAAAAGAAAATGAGACTCACAGACTACTTGGCCTGACAGCATTAATATCAGCCATTGTACACAGGACATGCTTACAATGTAAGTATACAGACGTGTGTTATTTTATTTTACATTCCTTACACAGGTTAAAATAAGAATTAAACATAAAAGAGAAAACCCCTACGAGGACGAGAGGGCAGATAATACCATGGCAGCTTCGAGTTGATTCTGGGGCCTATGGGGGATATAGAAGGGAATCATCAAAAACACGGGGCCAATACAAAACTAAATGTGCAAGCAAGTACACAACACAACAATGTTTTTGAATTAAGCATTCTAAAATATCGCATCGACGCACTGGAGATTTATTGATTTGACATCTGGGTTTATTATTGCACAAGCACAATATATAAATCATGTTTAGACCACGGTGTACCAAGTACCCGAGCGCGTTACTGACAGTCATGCATGGACATTGTGATATATTTAAATGCTAAAATGAAAAAACTAAAGAAACACACTAAATTAAAATAATAGACAGATAATGTAAGATCTCCGCTCTTACCGTCTTTGAACAGGGTGAAGGGCTGTTTTTAACAACTTTTTCTCAGCTTCCAAGGCACTAGATCTTTCTGAAATAATAAAACCAGTAACAACAAAAGCTAAAACAAAAAGCAATTAAAATTCCAAATAATTTTTTTTTACTTTTTGATATTTTTCCTTTTCCCTTTTATTTCAAGCAAAGCCTTTTTATAAAGACAGATTTTACACCCAGTTGTTTAAAATAAGAAACGTTTGCGGCCTAAAAATTACAAAATTCACACAATATAACACCTTTGAAAAGGCCACTGAAAACATTTTTCACCATATACAATTGGACAGACTTTAGACTATTTAAAAACAAAAGATGAAAATCATTATCATCAATCATTTACGTACTTTCCATTAGGCATTTGCGTTTCAAGTGTGAATCTTTTTTACTTGATTTTTTCACAGTAGTGAGCAAATGAAAATGGATTCAAAGAGAAAAAAGAATGATGCGCGTCCAGTCTGTACGTACAGTCTTATAAAAATCATTACTTTCATATTTCTGCGCCCCTTAGTGTGCGTGACATGTACCTGTTACTGTGGACTCGGAGTTTTGACTCCTGTCCTCTGCTTGTCTACTGTAGAGGGCAAGGCCGTTTGCCGAAGCCTGGCTACTGAGTCCTAAGTAGTGGTTTGAGTTCAGCAAAGCGAGCTGGTGTGCGGTGAAACCCCGATTTGTCCAGCTCTGAATTTTCCCTACGGGGCACGAAAGAAGTCTGTGAGGAGTGATTATGGTCTGAGCGGCGGACCCAGCGGAAGTTCCGTTCATCATAGGAGATTTTCGTGGATTGTCCGGAGCTGTGGCTGTCTCAGCCAAAGACCAGATCTTAGGTTTTGGGGCCGGTGGTGGGTTATTTTCTGTGGGTGGAGAGTTGATAATGGCCTGGTTGAGTTTGACCGGCTCGATGTTAGGCTGTTGGGTTTTGAGTTCTAGGTTGTTATGATGATGGTGATTGTGAAAGTGCTCTGCGCGGTCACCGTGAATATCTTTACCGTCTTTCACCATCGCTTTTAACAACCTTTGTTCCGGTCCTTGTAAATCCTCAAAGCCGTCGGAAATTTCCGAGTCGCTCCTGCCGTCCAGTTTTAAATCTGAATGCAGTTCGTCCTGCTCGTCTAAATCGTCTTTATTCTCGATATTCTCCGTGTCAATATTCTCCAGATCGATTTCCTCCTCATCTTCTCGTTTGTCGCCGTCCTCTCCCTCATGGTCGCTGCTGTAAACATTTCCTTCTTCGTCTGTACGACTCCGTGGGGCCCAGGTCATCTTGTTCTCCTTCTTTAGCCTTCTTCTAGCGTTGGCGAACCAAGTGGAGACTTGAGTTAGGGTCATTTTAGTGATTATAGCCAGCATGATCTTCTCGCCTTTGGTGGGGTACGGATTTTTTCGGTGCTCGCTTAACCAGGCCTTAAGTGTGCTGGTACTCTCCCTTGTGGCATTTTTGGGTCTGGACGGGTCACCAAACTGGTACTGACCATACGGGTAAAAAGCGGGATGATGGTGGGCAAATCCAGGATGCTGGACACCTGGACTGTCCTTGAGTTCGTATTGTGCCCCCTACAACACAGAACATGGATCCATTAACGCGACTGACTAACATATTCTTGGCCTGGCATGCTATACCTTTTCTTGTATTCATTTGCAGTTATTTTTTATATTACTGCTGAATTATTGTGTGTATGTGTTTCAGTCTGTGCAAACAATTACAAATGCAAGGAACGATTGCGTTTTTTTTCATTTAAAATAAAATATTTTGCAATGTATGTTACAGTCATGCATCATGCAGTAGTTGAATTTTTTTTATCTTGTTTTGATACCGCACACGTAGTGTCTAGGTTTAATTTATTTAAACCTCTAAAAAGCACTTCGCACTTTTCATAGAGCAGTTAATTTGTTACTTTCTCGACTCGTTTTGTATTTACCGAAAGGAGTAAACAGCAAAGTTCACCACCTTCTTGCAAACTAGCTTTCAAGAATGATTAGTATTGAAACTAAACTGAAGTTAAAATGTTTCTAACACAGAGCTTGAAGAGTTTACTGTATTAAAATTTGATGGATAAAAGAACATTCCGGAAGAAAACAATTACTCACCAACTGATTGAAAATGGATAGATCATTTGAATAAGGTAGAAAAGCACCATAGCTTTGTGCAGCAGCGAAAGGTGATCCGTACATAGTGGAGAGAACATTAGATAGCGCCCCGGACGGGCTCAGGTCTGTCCCGACTCGGGCACTGCCTATCCCCTGCCTGTCCTGCGGGTATATGGGTCGGATGTACTGATATCCCAGCTGTGGGAAAGACATTGTTGTGGAGAAAGTCTACTGGAGTCACAAAAAGCGGCGAATCGCCCTCTTGGTGCGCACCTCGATATCCACTTTACAGTGAGTACAAAGTGTCAGGGAAGTCTATATTTCCTCCGAAAGAGCCAGTGTAAACGATCCGATTGCGCTTTCCTCCCTTACTTCCCTATTGATCTGAATGGACTAAGGTCAGGTCCTTACAGATTGCTTTAGATTATTGGAACTCCTTTTTGTGATTGACATTTTTAGTCGTTCAGAAGCTCCTCCTATTTCTCAAGTCTCACCCCCAATTACAGTCGCTCTGCCTCTCTCGCTCTCTCTCGCGCTCGCTCTCTCTCTGCTCCTGCTCTCTGTCTGGATAAGTGCTCTGACGTCGCCATCTCTTATTTGAATGAGTTTCAAATCACATTTTATGGCTCGCCAATCATTTCATTTGTTATTTGTTCGCCGCTTTAGCCCTTTCAAATTTTTGTGTTAATTCTGAAAATTTTTGATCATCCACAAATGGTAAATATTTAATTCTTTTTGAGTAATTTAACTTCCCGCAGATCTTTTGTGTCTTGTGTTTTTTTTGCACGCGTCTATTCCACGTGAAACGAAGACCATATAGGTTTAAACCGGACAACACACACAGAATTGAGTGTTTGCACTTTGGAAATAGGCTACCAAAGGAAAAATGATCGTATTATCGAAGATCGTTTTAGTTAAACTAACATGGAATGAGCTCCTTTGACGCCTTTAATGTGAAACATCAAAAAAAAATTGGCGTTTTACTGTTCGCCTTCAAAGTAAGTTGACAAGAAATGAAAAGCCTGCATATTCGTAATATGGCTATATGCACCGCTGTTGGTTTCACCGAACTATAATTTAGTGTGACGTTTGAAATAAATAGTTTGAACTATTATTATTATTATTATTTAGGCATACAATTAAACCAGCATTATTAGCTGTCAGTCAAATCTTTTTTTGACATATTAAATTATAATCGTAAATGTTTCAATTGCATTCATGTGTAAAAGCTTCTGTTCTTAGAAAACATATTTCTGGCGATTAACCTAAGGATTGCTCTACAGATTGACAGATATCTACTGAAAAGATCTGATTTAATCCGCAACCTACTGTAAATAATACGGATTAAAACAAAGGACAATAATCACGATTGAAATTCCATGAATCAATATATAAAAATATGCAGAAAACATCCATAATCGTATTATGCTTAATCTAGTCTGGTGTCATCATATGTCTGCTAATCGTCTTCCAAACATCGGCACCGATTAGTGATTTAAGGGGTTCGTTTATTTGAAAATAGGATGGCTAAATCTCAATTCAGTAATAAAAGATTAGACAGAATCAGCTCCTGCATGGATTTATTGCGATATGGTTTCCAAGAAGCTATGTCCCTTCTAAACCTCCCATCTGTTTTTAAAGAGATAGTTATTCCTATGACATCCTAATATCTGAAATGTCAGTTGTATTGGTTCTTTGCTTATTTAATGACTCCCAGATTTCCTTGTACTGTTAACCACGTGCCGGTGTTTTGACGTATGACAATGCGGGATTACGGGGGTTATTAATTAGAACAGCAGTCTGATGCCATTCAGAGCGGATGGTAATAACTACATAACCGTCAGTAACACCCACACGGACCTGCAGAACTAACACAAGCTTTTTAGCCCACCCGGCTGACCCCAAAACACGGCGCCATCTGGGGCAAAGCAAAACGCAGCTAACCATGTGGATTTCAACTAGGCATCGTTTATTCTTTTAGCCGTGTTTTTATGTGGAATGATGGATGTATTTTTGTTTGCGATGTTTGCGATTACATGTATTTAAACTAACTGATTGCAAACTATACGTAAGTAAAGGAAGAACCATTGGGTGAGTTATAAGTGTGCCTGCGGGTGTCCGCCCTGCAGCGCTCTGAGTTTGGATGGACACGTGTCTCATCCCGGGACTTGTCAGGGCTTCAGAGTATGCCTCTGATTTATTGGCCCAATCAAATACACATGCACTAACTTAACACTTTCACACTGACCTAGGAAATTGGCACAGCCATAAAAGCATTAGGACAGTGTTTTCTTTCTCCTCCTAGCTGATATGTTTACCCTTGTCTTGTACCAATGTAAATGTAATGTTTAATTGTAGCCGTATTATGGTTATAATAATAATTATTATTATTGTTTTTGTTGGAATAATAATAATAACATCAAAATGGTTACCAAAACTAGTGCGACTCTATTGCCAAAACTATGCACGTATGCATTTTAGCCTAATAAAGTAGGCTAAAAATCTGTAGTCTTTAGAATAACACCATTAAACAGGGGCCAGCATTTCAAAGCGCCGCACTAATATCACTCGCAGAAATAGGATGTGTGACTTGAGGGATGATTTCTGTGACTCCTTTACTAGCAATTATGCAGATGACACCATTTCGCATTTTCCAACGCGCATCCAAATAAACAAGCAGAGACGTTGTGCTCAAAAGCGTTTCCCTATGCAATACACAAGACGCCTGCGACAGCACTGATCAAAGACTTCAAACAGGGGCTCTTCAAATTACACCTCTGAATCAGCTCTATAATGCCAAGGCGACAGAAAACAAGTTACACATGCCCCACCGCACATGGTCTTTTAAATGGGCTTTTCTGATCTAGATCTGTTAATTAAGATGACAAAGGATTTAAAAAGAAAACACTCGTAATGACCTTTGATGTTTAGGATGTATTCGACAGAAGGTGAATAAGAAATATGCGTGTGACTGGCCTAATCACATTTTCTTTTACAACTTAAACAAACAGGTTTGTATTTGGTCAGTTCTGTTTGGAGTCGAAAAGGGAAGCTAAGTTTACAGATTCTGTGTAGGGTATGAATTTAGCAAGTAAACGTTTGGTTAGAACAGGAAAAATCACTGATAGAGCAGAGCAGCTTCCTTTACAACATAGCTACAGAATCACTAATGCAGGGCTGGTTGGTCCTAAATATAATGTTTTTGTACTATAAACGTTATATTATTTTCTACATAATCCAGCACACTCCGTCCATTATTTAAAGTATAGATATTATTTATTAGTTATTTATATTACTAGTTATTTGTATTTATTACATATTTTGTATTAAATCTGCGAAAGCGCGTTAATCCCCACACATATTATTTTACACAGCATTAAAGCTCACAACTGTCGTAAATTTAAAATTACTAAAGTAATAAAAAAAAGAAAGCGTTAAATATATCGATGTGTAAATGAGTAAATTCATTTATAAAAAAAGGATTTTATAAAAAGAATTAAATACTTTCAAAACTGAACCTCAACCCTGACCCAAGTGCAGGTCTACTTTCCGAGTATGTTTAAACTTTAATTTTGACTGTTAGCATAATTTGACTAATGTTATTTTAATTAGGTTTCTCCAATCAATCGTGTCTATTAAAGAGATAACTTGCACTGGAAGAGAAAGTGACGAGTTTTGAACTGTTCCCTGGGCACACACAGCAATTTGGAACAAATTAAGAGTAGTCAATGGACTGCAACTTATTAAAACCCTTTAACAAATTGTATCAAACACCAAATTCAAACTGCGACGTGTTTTAACCCTTCATTAACCAGAGGACCAAAAGCTTCAACACGGCTGGCCTTGTTGTCCTATTTAACATCTACAGGTGGTTTAGATTTACAGGTCGCTTTAATGTTTTGGCGTCTGTACACTGTGGGGATTTTCTTTACTTTTACGCCTCCTTTACACGGACACGGGGAATTTAGACCTCTTATTTTCACAATAACTGAGGGGTGCATAAAAATAAATAAATATCATAATTTTATAAATGTTATTCGTAGATCAAATAATATCACTGTGTGTAGCCTATGGCAATTCAAACAAAGCACAGAAGAAAAAATATCCTTAGCACAAACGCTGCGCTGACAAACTGCAGTCTCTTAAGTGACTGCTGAAGTCTCTCTGTTTCTGTGTGCTGAGGCTGCGGAAATTGGCGCGGCTTATTCTCAAATGTTTCACAGCCGTATAGTGTAAGCAGCGTGGTCATAAAGTGGGAATTTGGATTTGGTGAATAGCGCAGCCAGCGGCATCCACGCACAGTAATTGATTGAGAAGGTCAGCGCGCGCTGTCAGATGGCCGGCCTTCTCGCGCGCTGCGCTGGTAAATATTTTGATGGCGGTCTAGCACGAGTACTAGCTGTTCTATTAGCAAGGCAGGGTCACTTTCATTTATCGCTATTTACCAACATCTGCCCCCTCAGCAAAGAGTGCACACGCATACAAGAGCTCAGCTTTTCCCTGAGTTGCTATTTAGGTATTTATTTTTAGAGAATTAATACATTGGGTGTGGCATGAATAGGTTTCCAGTTTCTATACTTTTTGTAGGTCATACAATATGTTTAACAAGAATAACAACAACATTTTTGTCTATTTTTATTATTATTATAAACAATGTAATATAAGTTAATAGTTATTTGAATATTAGCCACATGTATGTTCTCTGCACTTCTTCAGCATTTTTCTACATAGTTGTCTCCTGTATCAGTAACAAAGCAGCCATTGATTTTATGGTAGAGTCACTTTGCAAAGGGAATGAGTTCCTGTGGCCGGGGATATCAGTGTGTTACATGGGTATAGTCCAGGTAACAAGATGAGCATTGATTCAGCATTACAGCTGATCAATACTGAAATAAGTAACTTCAGGCCTGAATTAAAATACAAGCTGGAGCTTGCTTTACCACTGTCAGTTTATGGAGAAGTGACAGAAAGACACACAAGAAAGACTTGAGAGAGAGAGTTTATGGGCAAGGACAGCATGCACAATCACCATTTAGAATTCTCAGATTTTTCTGTGGTATGTTAAAAATACATTTTTGCCATCTTATATTCACATGAACTACAGTAAACAACATGAAGAAACTACAGTAAACAACCTGATCACTTATTCATAACTATTTAATGTTAATATCTTAGCAATGTAATGTGATAGCACACATTTCTGGTTAGAAAACAAAATCAGCAGTAATTCATACTAAGAAAACAATTATTAATCCATCAATTATTAAGAAATTAATTATTAATGAGTTTTACAGTGATTTTTACCTTTCTAATTTTGTGATGAGTGATCAATCAGTAATTAACTGCTTGCACATTTAAAAAACTAAAACATTAGTTTGCATAAAACTCTTACTTTGGTGATGCTATTTGTCTTAAATATTCTTAGGGCAAATTCCAGTTTATGGTGTACTTAAGTGCATAAGGAAAATATGGCTGCGTAGCATTTAAACCAGGTTAAAGGCACTGGGAATTGTTTTTTTTAATATGAAAGATGTTTACATGTGTCTAATGTCTACAGTAGGGCTATTAAGCTCCAGTCCTGGAGTGCTACTGTCCTGCAGAGTTTAGTTCCAACCCTAATCAAACACACCTGAATAAGCGCTTTAAGATTACCTGAAAATTACGGGCAGGTGTGTTTGATTAGGGTTACAACTAAACTTAGTAGGACAGTGGCCTGCCTGGATCAGGAGTTGAACAGCTCTGGTCTACAGGAAGATTATAGGATGCCCCAAGTAACATATTGAGCAGCTGGATGTAACATACATACATAGTAAAGACATCTTTTTTTAGCCACGAATCCTGCTATATGCTTAAAGTAATAGAGGGAAACAGGAAGAGAGAATAACCATTTTACATTTTTAAATAGACAATCACACTTAAGGAATTAACCTCAGTCAGAAACAACGGATCAATCCTGTGTTAATCTAAAGGTGTGATTTTTATGCAGTCCATTCAAAAATGCAAATCTCACTCTCGCTCTCTCTCTTGCTCTCTCTTTCTCTCTCTCTGTATCTCTCTCCAGCTGTTTCAGCAGGTTTGTATGTAGCTGCAGGAGAAGCAGCTGTACTAACACAGAGGCCCCATCCACCCAGAGGCACTGATAACCTGCAGGAAGAATAGCTTTTAGACCCTACATATTGATGCAGTCTGCAAAATAAAGTCAAGTAGGTTTTTAAAGATTGTGGGTCTAGTCCAGAAGCAAGACTCTTGCCTTTTATGAGAAAGAATGCAAGCTAGTTTTTGTCCAGTATTATTATTTTTTATAAGTAGCCCCTAGCAAAAAAGAATTCAGAGTCTGTTATCAGGTCTAGTCTGGATGGCATTATGATCTTCCGTCTGTGTGTGTAATCAGTAATATTGAGTGGCACAGCATGCCAACACACTGAGGTCAGCGCAGTTTATACTGCCAGCACTTATACTCAGCATGCAGTTAGTGATATCACATAGACCACCTAAGCATTGTCCTCATGTACACACTCCAGACAAAGTGAGTGGTACGTTAATGAAAGTAGGCTTTTGCATACAAAAAAGAAAAAAGGAATATATATTTCATATTTAAAATTATAAGGAAAATTTTAACTATATATATAATATAATATATAGCCATTTTATTATAAAATACAATAGCCATTTGATTATGAAATTATTAATTTTTTAAATAAATGAATAAATATCTAATATTTTTAATATGAGAGAAGGCAAAGCAGCCATCTGTAAGAAGAAACACTTTGCTGGTTTGTGTGTCTGGGGTCCTCAGACCTCGCAATAACAACATCACTCTGTCTCTTTTGTGTGCAGCCAACTGTAATTGTTTGTAGATTTAGCTTTCAGAGTTGAGTTGTGAAATTGAGCAAACGTTAACCCACTTTATTTGTGCGAGTGTGTACGCGTGGGTTTGTGTATTGGGGGCCATTTGTTAGCCTGTGAGCAGCAGAGCAGCAATGGACTCAGCTGGTAGGTCACTCCACTGTGACCCAGCGATGATTACATGCACACACAGACACACACTCCACTAATTCCCTTTTCATACACAGGCTTCGGAAGAGCTGCCAGATCTTGAGAACAATGCCCCCCTCATCATCACTGTTAACGCCCCAATCCTCTTCTCATATCCCAACACGCCTCTATATTACCAGCTCATATCAATGTCTGTCAGTGTCTGTTGGGGTTGGCCCACTCAGCACCTTACAATGTGTCTGTACTGAATACAATCAAATACTTTCCTTTTGTTTCCTGCAGATTGAGAACAATAGTTAAGAGGGTAAACTGATCTGAATGAGGCATTTAAAAATTTCACAACGAGTACTACATACTCACTATTAAGTATGGGGTTTGACAAGGACAAGATCTATAGATTCTAAACAGTCTGTATCTTTATCTGTTGCAACTACTATATTTAAATGAAGTGTGCAGTTTACAAGCCACATTAACTGGCAAAAACCCTTCCTGTTCTCCACTTCGTTTCTCCCTCTACAGATTTTTATCCTTAAAATATGGTTCACGCTGCTCGACCACACAGCTCGGTAGAGACTGCAGTGTATCTCTCAGAGGAACGGTTGTGGAGGATTAAGATGTTAAATGGAGACTATCTAAATGCATGGCGCTCTGCTGGGCCACTTTCCCTGTCTCTCCTCACTCTCTCAAATGATCTGCTAGTGCACTGGATTAGCAAGAGGGAGAGTCAAGAAGCCGTATACGCATGTATAAATACAAGCATTATTATATATTGGAAAAGTGTCTATGCTATTCCCCTGGACCCACTGAGCCTCTGCATCGCTCTGGTGACTTGGGCCTCAGGCGTAACTCAGGAAAAGGCAAATCACTAATGCTCTTAGCATCAAACAATAAATCCTAGAGTTATTTTCCACCATGTTTAATTAAATATTTTGAGAAGAAAACCTGGCTGATTGATTTGCCTTGGCTATTGATTCAGTATTGATTTGGCACTGTCAAGGGGCCTCCGCAGAGCTACTTGCTAAATGGCCACAAGGAGCCCTGGAATAAATGAAGTACTTTGGTGAGCTTTAACAAAATCAACTTTGCAAGCTGCTCCTATAGGTCGAAGTCTTGCTGCTCTCAGGGTTTGTGACATACTGCTCCTCCTCCTGGGGAAATACTATATAGTCCTCAAACTGCATTTCATATGAGCAGTGATGAATGCTGAATTATGAAAATATTATGCCAAATAAATGTTCTGTCTTCATATCGCAGAAATGCGCTGTTGTGCTTAAACGTGGCTCCTTTTGACCCCCACAGTGTGTTAGCTCAGCTTATTTCTTCAAAACACTTCAAATGGGAGTGATATTAATAATCCCATTATAAAGCAGGAGGAAAAGAGAGAATTAAAAGGCCATTAGTTGTGATAAAAAATGTAGTCATTACTCCCTACCTCGCTAGATACTCAATTCCCTTTTCTCATCACAGCCCGGCTCTTTGGGATACATCATAATATCTCTCAATGCTCAATTTTCTTCTATTATTGTGTGTTCTATCTTCATTTATGTCATCTTATAATTCAAAAATCATTATACGTCTTAAAGAGTGAAGACATTAAAATAAACATCCTCCTCAATAAGAAACTACTACTGTATTTGAGACTACATCTGGTCAAGCAACAGTAAATAAATATAAAAGATAAATGTAAGCTTTTTGATCAGTACAAATGGACACAGACGAGTGCCTTCATAGTCCAATCATAAGAAAGAGAGAGAAAAAAATGGCAAAATGAGGAGAGAAGGAGGAACACAGAGAGTGAAGGGGAGAGAGAGAGAGAGAGAGAGAGAGAGAGGGGCTCAGTGCATGGCTATAGGGATTCAGATTGCTATCAGGCCTTTATCAGTCTCATCTCAGAGCGGCATTGATCTTCGCTGAGAATCTAATCCTAACTATGAAGTTCAATAACAACTCCATTACCTGGCTTGTGCTGATTGGAGCGTTGTAATGCCAAGATTAGTAGCTGGCTGCCTGACCTGCCAACATTGATTTGTGCTGCAAAATCACTTGTTCAGGAGAAAGAAAGAGGGAACGTGTAGGTGAGGTAATTGGTAATTGAACAATTTTTATTTTCACCTGTTTTTTTTCCTGCTTTCCCTCTCCTCTGTTTTCTTTTACCCCCGGCATAAACTCGGCCCTTTCTTTCATTGATTAGTTGCCTGTTTATATCAGGCGTTACTGAACACAAGGTTCTCTTTCTCTACCTGGTGTGTGTGTATGTGCTACTCATATTCTGTCCATGGGTAGCAGCACAGTCTCTCTCTCGCTCTCTTTTTCTCTCTTCCTCTCTCTCTCTTTCCCCAGCAGGCCCAAATAGCTCCTCTCAGCCCTGTGAATGAATGGCTTCACAGCCTGTTAGCTTTAAGTAATAGAAGCATTGAGCCCATCCTACTGGCAGAGACAGCTCATTTACTCTTCTCTTTCTCTCCTCTCTTCCCCTCCTCCTTCCGTCCCTTCTCTTTCGCTTTTTTCACCTCCTTTCTTTTAAACAGGCACAGATTACGTAGGTCAAATAAATGAAACAGACTGTTTTGCTCGGGCTGCTCCAGTGGGTGCCGAAATGGATGAACCTATTTCCCTTAATGCAGACACGAGCCTCGTGCACACATGCACACTCGTGCAGACATACGGCTTCCCCCTCCTCGCCCCTGTCTCCGAGGTTACAGGTTAATGACATGCTCATTTCGCCTAGCCATTTGTTTTGTTTTCCTGCAAAGTTCTGATAAGTAGCTAACCAACGAACCTTGTAATTACAATCTTACAGAAACCGGCCCGATCTGTATATAAATCTCACCATCCAATTACAAGATGTAATAATTTTGCACTCAAGCTGGTAATGAGCTCTAATACTGCAGCATGTGATAATCCCCTCTGGATGCTGGCTTGATCAGATGTTGGCTTTGTAATTAGACTGGCAGAAAATCATTATTTCATGTTCAAATAGAAAATGAGGTTGGTGGGAAGTTAATTTCTCTACGCTCTGTGAAGCGTAGACAAGAATTTAATGATTTAATTACAGTTGTAAGCTCCTTGGATGAGACTTAAATTGAGCTGCAATTTTTTAAGCACACTACCATTTTGAGAGCAGGGCACATCAAAGCCTCTGACAAGAGTCTCAAATGATAGGGCAGTGTGATGTTTTTGATATGGTGCAATTCCTTTTCTCGTTATCTGGTCAGTTCTGCTTAAGTGAATTCCTGATTACTGTATAATATCACAGAAACTCTGTAGAACAAAATCTCCATTAAACACAAAGTTCCTTCTGTTTTTGATTTAATTTCCCACATTTCATCAAAAAAAAACATGGTAATTTAATTCAACCTGTTTAATTAAAAAAATAAATAAATACTGAATCAACCTTAGGTTACACCAACAAAAGAACTAAACATTTGTTTAGTTATATTAGGTATTAAAAGCAACTGAAGGTAATTTGCTTGTTAACATAATTTACAGTGTACTGTGATCAGAATGCATTAGCTTTAGTTCTGCATGTTATATATATTATTGATTACGGTATCTACCAGATTACTTATGGATCTACTTGCTTAACGTATTTATATCTATATACATCTGCACAATTAATCTCGTTCACCGTTTTTCTTTATTTTGCTCTGTTTTTTCATCTGTAGTGCAATGTTTGTTTGGCTGTCTGCAATCACCTGCCTGCTCTGCTCGCCCCTCCTGTTTGTGTCACGTCCTATGACAGTCAGATAAGAATATTTCACCCTGGATAAGATGCTCAGATCTGAGGAATGTCACTCAATATGACTGATTCATCCAACTCACTCCTACCCCTCCCCTTTTATTTAGCATTTCAAAATTCCTTTTCTTTCTTTCTGTTCGTTCCGCGGAGACACGCTCTGGACGTTCTTCTATTTTGGCCTATCAGAGAGGGAGATGGATGTGTCTGCTTATTGGACAGTAAAAGGCCACTTTTCAGGTGACACGCTTATCCAGCCGCATATTCATGAATATTTAGGAGATGGTAATGAGGAAGTTTTGCATTGTTGCATGAGAATGGAGGAACTCCCAAGAGGTAGAGGAGGAGGAGATTGTGGACAGGTCGACGAGGTGTGGCGAGAGCGCGTGTCAAGTGTGTCTGTGTGGCAGCAAGGTGTGCATCTGTATGTCTGTGACTATTTGGTGAAACGGCATTCCTGTCCGATAAAACTGCTTTCACTCACTCACTGACACACGCACACACAAGCGCCGTGATGAACTTGATCTTCTCTTGGCATTGTTAAATCATATGGTCTAGCTTCATACACACCTGTCATTCCACAGAGCTCAACAATACATCATCCAGATGGGCAGACTACACTCAGGAGCCATAACCCAGAGCTTTAAATGACATCCTGTATTATTGATGCTGTCTTCTCTCATCCTTCTTACTGACTCAAACATTCACGTCTAAAACTCCATTTTGTGATTGTAAGGACAGTGTGCAGTTTGATCGGTGTGAAGTTTTCACAGGAGCCCACACTAAAGGGCAGTTTTCCTAAGTTTATACTGCTCCACCAGAGTCAGATATAACCCTAGATGGTCTTTCAGATCCAACAACTACCTCCATGGGGAAAGATAACTGTATTTAGTTGATTTTTGTGTCTCTCGGCCCGTTAAATAGCACCTGACGTGCACACACTCACATTCAGGGTCCGATTTGAGCATTCCCTCACCTGTCTGCTGCGTTGACACCGTATTCATATATCAGTCTGATTTGTGTTACAGACACTCTTAGTAATGAAGCAGACTGAATCACGGCAGACAACATCTGTTAGCACACAAGTTTCTGTCTAAACACAGAGGTCCCTTTTAGCAGCTCTGTCCCCAAAATCCAGACAGAATGAGCCATCATGGTGGGCTTTAAGCAGCCAAAAGGCCGGCGCCCGGAGAGAAAGAGTGAGAGAGAGAGAAGGATTGAGTGAGAGAGGTTCTAAATCAGTACGCAATCTAAAGGCCCTCCATAAATCATGTGAATAGGTTTGGTGGCGGGACGGAAAGCACACCTGCAAGACTTATGTAAGTCTTATTAAACCATAAATATCCAGCAGCTCCGGCCACAGCTTTTCAGGACTAGAATAAATCTTACTATGAGCTCAGTGAGGAAGGCAAAAGTGAGACAGAGAGAGCCTGTGGGTGTCAGAAAAGAGATAGAGAGTATGTATGCATGTTCGTATGTCTACACAATGTATGGATAAGTGTTAATACAGTCAAACTGCATTTCATAGTGTAAGCATAAATGCAGTTTGTCATTATATACTATATTGTAGTTATTATATAAGCCATTATATAACTATCATATAGTTCAGTCATTATAGTGTCACTTCAATCATTTTTAATTGTATATGTGTTGGTCATTTGGTCCAGTCAATGTTTAGAATAAAAAATCATGTAACGGTAATATACTGCCATTTTTATTCACTGGTGGCATTGTGTAGGTGCTAAGAATACTCAAATTGACACCTTGTAAGTCATACTGCTAAACAAAAATGCATTGTTTGTCATAATGTGCTATAATGCTTTGTGTTCTGGTCGGGAGGTTGTACCATGCATGTGTTAAATGCATCCAGTTAATGACATGTCAAAACAGTGTCTGGGAGCTATTTTGTAGGCTTGTTTGTTTCTTGCTTATTTATTTGATTGAGATACTGAATGTTGGCTTGTAATTCTAGAAATACAGAATTTTCCTGGTCAGATTCAATTTTTTACACCTGACACACCGCTATCATAATTTTTGTGTGTCTATGTGTGAAGTCAGGCCTAGTACCAAATAGACAATATTAATGAATCTGAAATCTAAATTAGGTGTTAATGTGGGTTAAAAGTAGAGAAAATGGACAGCCGTTGTGAGCAGCAACTCTAGTGATGGAGGGATCTGTCTTTTTTCGACCAGTCCGTGGACTTGGATAATAACAGTTGTCCCACACACCTGCGTTTCTGTTGCCCAGGCCTGCTTCTCAAATGAGCTCAATTAATGACAATAACCCAGCAGGTGCCAGAACACAGACATTAACGGATAGGCCACTATCAGCAGCCGAGAGAGCTTGTCTGTGTAGTAAATATGTAATGATCACAGGTGTAAAAGAAGGGGCTGGGGACACAGAGAGACCACAGGAGCAATCTATTTGTGTTTGGCTGAGCTCGATTCAGTTAAGCAAGCTCGACAAACTGAAATGGATGGACTAGAATCTCATTCAGCCAGCCTAAAGTGAGTGGCCAAAAAGCTTAGTAGATCTCTTTATTAGACTGGGGGTTGGGATGGGATGGATAATGGAGTTGAATGGACTGCAATGTTTTGTTTGTGTTTCAATTTATTTAGTAGCGTGTTTATGGTATGGTATAATTTGCTTAGCATTGACACTAGACTCATTGGAATCCACTGGAAGTCATTGTTCATGCTTTAAGGATTAATTCACGCCAAAATGAAATTACTCACCCTATTGCCTTTCTTCCTTTTATGGAAAATAAACAAAATGAATAAACAAACCAAATATGAAGAATTTGTCTTAAGAAAACTTATATGAACAACATAGTGACACAACATAGTTGGGTGGCCTACTTTTTGTGATACATTTATGAAACATTTAAATGCTTTTTGAACCCATAAGGCCATATGCATTGTTTACCATTGGTACAGATTACAAATAAGTGTGTGTGGATGTGTACGACCTGATCTCCATCATTGGGAATGCTGGTCATCTCTCTCTCTCTCTTAAAGCTTTCTCTGAGCTTTAAACTTTAACCCTCCTCTCCATTGGGCTTTTCCTCTCTCTCAGTGCCTAAATTAGCATAAAGGCATTAAAATGAGAATTGGAATTAATTTGGACCTTCCCCTCCATAGGAATTAATGTACGTTTGCTCTTCCATTCTGCATAGACAGCCCTCACTCACACTCTCAGTCCATAAATATTAATATTAATACCACAAATGCATTTAAGGAGCAGCACTTCAGTGAAGCCGTATACAGAATATTATGAGAGATCGTGATACATTTCTCGTGGGGAGCACACTTGAATGAGTGCTCTGCCTTGCCGTTGTGATCTGTAAAAATCCAATCTCCACACGGCACTGAGCGAGAGGGAGGAAATGAGAGAGTGTGAAAGGAAGACGTCTGAAGCTCTTCTGAGAGTTGAGCCTGAACTGGTTCCTACTCTGGATTTGTTCTATTCAGTTCACTCTAGTGTAACTCCATTATCCAGGCAGCAGATATTCAGATAGATGACTGTTATCAGCGTCATGCTTCCATTTTCACTGGGCCATCACATTTAGAACGCTGGGGGATTTACTGAAGTCGGCGGTATGGCGCCTTCTCTAGAAGTTTTCCACTGTTCCTACCTCTTTTCACCTTTGCATCTAATGATTCGTCAGAGAAAGCTCAGGTAAACAAATATGTTTTCAGTTTAGATCTGACTGTTTAGATTGAGGCATATCTCTAGCTGTATAATTCTGGTAGCCTGCTTGTGTATTACAGAACACAATATTAGATCATGTTACGCCATCATCCTGAAAGCACATAAGGCTATCCACATCCCTTAGGAATCACTCAGATAGCCAGTCTGTTAATACCTGCATATTAAACACTTCTGAAGTAAACATTTCAATGTTGCCAGATGGGTAGAGTCAGTGTAAAATGGCTGTTTCCTCTGTATTTATTGGGATATCTGTTAAACTATCGCTAAGTGTTCAGAATTAAAGAAACTTTAAATAAATAAATTGTGGTGGCCTCCTGTAGCTTTCTGACCTGACAAAAAAGTGGCAGTAAGGGCACCTACATTAACAGAGTCACCATAAGACCTTGGTATATAGGTGCTGTACAATATCATGGGCTGGGTGAGGTAAGCCTATGCAAAGTGGCTGGTCCAGAAATAAGCCTGGCAGGGAGTGTAATGTGTGTTAATCAAGTGACTATTGTATACTTTCTTTTTTAAAACCGACATAGTTCAACACTATGTAGTAGTTGACTTTACTCACTTGCACTTATTGGAAATTAATGACTATCTGCCTGTTGTGCTTATACTCACACAAGATATCTTTGCTTAAATTTGCTTATTCCTTTGTGGATGTCATAATATATGCGATCCTATTGACAGTATTATTGTAAATACAGATTTCCTGAACAACAGCCGTCAAGGCCTTCAGGATCTATGATTGAGTATTAAAACAAAGTACTCGGTTTGCATTTATGTTATGTGTTACATGGCAATGTCTGTGATAAATGTTTGTGACGTGTAGTGTAGTCAGGGTTCCGAAATCAAACCCCACAAAGTCTAGCTTATTATCATTGTGCACTTGAGCATCATTCATTATAAATTGTGAAAAGATATTCTATGTCATACAGTATTTAAGTGTTAAATGTCTATGTTGTTATTTCCACTAAACTGCATTATATTTCGTACTTCTTTCAAAAAGCACACAAAAAGTTTTTTTTTTTTTTTAACAAAAGTTACCCATTTTTACTGATCTCACTCTTGCATCATTTTTGTTTCGATGGTATTGCAGTGGAGTGGAGAAACCAGAGAGGGTCTGTGCACGTCAACAGCAGTTACTCGTGAACCTCCTCTAACATGCACGCTTTTGATATGTGCAGGTATACAGGTCATTCTGGCCAAGGTGAAATGTGGTGCTGTATACCTGAACTTCAAAGGCATTGTGCTAGACCGACTCCGCGGGACGTCACCTTCATGACTTCAGTCAACACACACACATACCTTTAATCGGAGCTCTGCAATACCTACTCAACCCCGATCAAGTCAATACACACTCTTTTGTTTTGTGATAGAGGGCCAAGGAAGTGAAAGTATGATGCAAAACCAGCACAGAGGAGTAGAAACGTACTTGTTTAGTTAGATTAATTCTGAGACAGTTCAGAATCAGAAGGAGCATGTGCTTGGAGATTTTTTTCATTCTTTTTAAGTTGTTTATAATGTCAAGTGTATCTCATGGAAAAGCATCGGCGCTTAGAAGGAAAACTTTGCAATGCTTTGATTTTCTTTTCTCTGTGACATGCATAATGCTTTCATCTTTTGGTAGAGTAAACAAGTCATCAAAGCAAAAGGCTGAATCTCTTATAAAACATTTCTTAGGTATCTAAGCATACAAGATTTTTTTTGACTTAACATAAACAAAGAAACAACTGCAAATTCTTGCACCAACAGCAAACTATTTTTACAGTAAACGCAATCTCCACTGGTATCCAAAAATGATTGCATATCCGTCGTGATAATTGGGGTTAGTTGCCCATATTAATGTCTGAGTTACCATGCTATGGCGCAGTGGGTGTGTTATGTTTTGGGTGTCCATGTTTTGCAACACGGACATCAATACCAGGACATGTTGGTCCTGCGGGGTCATCCTCTAGCCCTGCTACGGTTTCATTACCTGTAAACCTCCAGACTCATTACAATCCTCCCTAACCCTGAAGGGCTCTGTCTTCCTCTCACTCTCTCTCTCTCTTTCTCTCTTTCTCTCTCTCTTTCTCTGTCTTTCTCTCTCTTTTCCCCTTACTCTCTGTGCTGCGGATACGCCATAAACTCTGGTAATTGCGGCATCAAACTTGAGTTTATTATTTTCTGCGGCGGTGCAGGTGTGAGGATGATATGAGGCCCAGGTTGCATTTACATACAAATTGAAGGTTTTTATTAATCAGGCGGGCAGCAGGAATCACACCGCACCACTCCATCAGCCTTTTAAATACATTTGGTGACATTTTTACCCAGCATTAGCATGATAGGGCAAGCGGAGGATAATGTCCCAATGATTGCTTTTCCATTGAAAGCACAAACGGTTTCATTTTTCCTGTCATCTCAAATAAGTGTTAAAGAGGGTTTGGAGGCTATTGTGCTAGCACTCCGTATGCTGGGGACTGGGAACCGCTGATGGCCATATTAAATAACCATTAGCACCGGCGCTCAGATCATCGTGCACCCACCGTGCCTCTTCTCTGCTTCCTGCTCTGTGATTTCCAAATGAAGCCAAGCTGTGCTTGGCTCTCATAAAGCACTCACACCCCGCTCCATTTTTCCTCAAACAAAATGCATTACAACGGTAATTTTGTGACTGTTAAGATAACTAGCGTTAACAAGCACTTAATTAAAATGTACAATAAATAGCCGTCTGCGGCCTTATCTGAGCAGGAGACCCGGGTGGGGGGGTTCTAATGCTCAGTCCTGCTGCTGTGCTGTAAAGCTCGTTTACAGATTAATTGCTTTTCTGTCTGGCAGAAGCTGCTTCCTCAGTCGCCAGACCCTAAATAGCCAAATTCAGGACTTTATCAATCAAACCTGCCGCTTCCATTTTTCTACTCTTCCTCATTTTTACATATCCTTTTTACATATAATATATATATATATGTTATGTGTGTATATATATATATTAATATATACATGTATAAACAGCCAATGCATACATATACCACAGTTGCTGTGCATTTAGGCTATATAAGTGTTTTATTTTATGTTTCTTTATGTATCTCTTTGTGGGCCGTGCTGTCTGTTGTTGGATTATTACAGTTAGTTGTGAATAATATTTGTAAATGTATTTCCTACTGGAACACTTTGGGAGTGGTCAGGTGACTGGAATTACGGGGGAACATAAACGTGTAAAAGTTTGTCATTGGCACTGCTGTTGCGTTCATGTGTGTTCTGTAGTGTTTATGTGTAAGCTCTTAAGTGAAAACCTCACAGCAGCCCTGAGTGCTTTGGAGTGCGATGGCATGGGCTGGTCTATGTGTGTTCAGCATACTTTCTACATATATGTTTTTCATACCAATGTGTGGAAGCATTCATCAGTCTTGTTTATTATAGCACAAAGGTCATGTTTGTATTTAAGTACGTCTGTTAGGGGCTTAAAAACACATGCTGAATGGCTCTGTATTCTACCTCAGTATATGATGTTCAGTCATATAAGATGCAGTGCAGTATAGGACCGCAGAGAGAAGAGGGGAGATTTTTCAGAGATTACAGTTAGGAGCAGTTGTTCTCTTGGGATCACATTACTCCACAGACATGTGACTGAAACACTTCCATGCTGGCTTTAATGACTTTTGCTCAGACTGCGAGCTGCTTGTTTTTAAATGGTGGAAAAGAAAATATGTTAAAGCAAACTTCCCTCTCTGAACACGCCTCCTGGCGGTTTATGTCGCCTGTGTCCCTTTTCTAACCCAGAAACCATAAATCTGCCAGGAATGTCTTTGTATGTTTGAAAGTGACCCCTGTACTGTGCTGCACTGAGACCTGTGTGTCGTTCCAGGTGGGACTAGAAGAGTTTGAGATGTAATTAGCATAAAATTTATATGTCTTTCTTATATGTCTAATATATATGTCTTTCTGTGTTTTTTTGATTTGCTATTTTATTTCTGTGTAGATTTATAGTTTTACACAATGCTTTCTTTTGAAGCATAACAAAATGAAGCTATTCATATGCAGTATAAAGAGTGTTTAACCCAAATTCCTGTTCTATTTCATTGATTGTCAGTGTTTCCCCACTGAATTCAACACACATTAAGCAATCATTTGTTAACTTTATTTGAACAAAGTCGTTATTGCACATACACGTAAATGTGAAAAAATACCTCTCTGTTTCCACGTTTAAGTACAATATTCCCATGAAATATAGGTGTATTCTTTATATAAAGATAAAAACATTCTGGAGGCAATCACCACAAGTACCTTTTCCCAACCGAAATTGGGCATGAATTTCAGAGAGAGAGGTGGAGCATCAGGATGTTCTGCTAAAAGACACTCTGGCAGTCATGGTGGTCTCCAGTGCAGAGGCCCTCTGATCTAAAGCAGAGAGGAGAGGGGATGTTGTGCTGTCACTACTGTGCTTATCAGATCCAATTTAGCCAGAGTGATTTATAATGTGCTCAGATGATAAATGTTATTTTAAGAGAATGGCCCAGAGGAGTTATGCCTGCTGTCTGTCAGAGAAAAAGAGAAAGAAGAGGGAGAAGAGAAAAGCAGAGGTGACGACTGTATCGGCGCTAGTGGGAGTTGGTGTCCTGCGAAGTGCCTGTCGTAAATCAGCCTGTCAAGGACCCCTCTTTCCTTTATTGAAGCACAAACACAGTCTTGCTACTGAAGAAAATTCCTCCACAGGCCTGTTTACAAAGGTGTAGAACACAACAAAAGTTAGCCTATAAACTCTCATTCGGTGATCATTCTTACCAAAGTTCCAAACTGTTCACTGCAATTAAGCCTCAGCAACAGTGACATTAACCAAATGTACTGGCAAGCCCTTTTGACACATTTTAACACTGAGCTTCCCATAGATGTGATTTGTGTTTGCATTTCTGAGCATAATCCACCCCCCACATAACATAAGCACTGCAATGACAATAATTCAGCCCAGAGTATATTTTCCATAAATAATTTTCTCTCTATTGATTTCCAATGTTTGGTGAGAAATATGTGGGCTCTGCAGGGAGGGGGAGGATGTATCAGTCGCTCTGTGTGTGGTGAAAGTTGTGACAGGAGAGGTCGGCGTCCTGGGAGCTCATGTCCCTGTTTTTATTTACGATCGTTCAGAGAGCTACTCATCAAGCCTGGTTGTGCCATCAACTTGGAACGCCCTGGGAAAAAAGGGCAGACACACGCACACACTTCTCACTAGTAGCTTGCAACACTGTTTGATTTACACGTTAACAGTAATCTGGCACAGATAATATGAAAGAGATGTGCTGTATAATTCTGCTCTATAAATCAGGGCCTAAACACCATTCACTTGTTGTCTATATTTACAGGTCTGACATCCCACAAGCTTCAGGCCACTACTGAAGGTGAAAGGTCAAATTCAGTTATCCTAGTCTGTTGTCTGTTTTGTCTTCTGTGTTCTGACAAATTGATTGGCAGCAGTTGAGATGAGTGAGTTATAATGTAGGTGTGTTTCGGTGTATCGGCGCAAACGTGGTAGGGTGCGTGTGGAATTCGGTGTTGACGACTGTTAAGAGCTTGTGCTCGAGTTGGATGTCACACTGTCGCCAGCTAAGAGCTGTTAATTTTGGCTCTGCTCTGCCTTTGTAACAAGATCTCTGCATGGACAGTTTTTTCTCAATGCTTTTCTTGTATTAAAAACCTTGTCTATTTTCGCAGGGAGTTCCCTCATCAATTTGATAGGCACATTAAAATGGCCAAGCGTGTATACTGTATTTACAGCCACAACGTAAGAGAATTTCCTATACGACAACAATCATATATATCTATAACTTTAACCTTGTTTTATAAAAGGGATCCTTATGACTACAACTATAATTACTGAAGCTATACAATAGCTTAACATGATGACCAAACCTACATTTAAAGTTTCATTTACTAATAATTTAATTGCAACATACAGTTCTTAGTAGCACTTCCTTGTATTTGAACTGATTCACCTTATTTCATTCTAACACACGCAAAAAGGAACGGCGTCAATGATGTTAAACTAGGAAGGACAGGTTTACCTCTATATGCATTTGAGTCCTCCACATTCCATCAAACCCCACAGGGCACTGTGCACTTTTGGGCTGGCATGATATCCATGCTGTGACCCATAGTCAATTTTAGCCCAGAGCTTCTCAAACCCCACAATGCCCCCTGGGTAATATACAACTACATGTAAAAGCCTAGTTAAATTTGCCAGCTAAATCTGGCTAAATGACTTTCGTAACCAGCCTTGTATTGGGTGGCTCTGTGTTGGATGACGCTTTCTGTCATTTTGCTGCTCTGGTGTGCTGTGCATATGTCATGTGCTGACACATAAAACATCCATTAGTGTGCATACACAGGCATGCTTGTGAGTGTGTGTGTTTGTTAGGAAATGTCCCGATGGCACTGTTCTCTAAAGAGTGAACCCCCACCAATATGGAATGAATGTACTGCAAAAAGTTGTCCATTGGCTGAGCTAAAATTAATGGATATATTGTTAATAATTCACACTGACAGAGCAAAACCCAAATATAACTGTTTAACCTGCAGATCTAATCCATTTTGTACTAGTCACAGGCCTATTATAAACACATTAGCTAAATATTAATTGGCTAATATTTTCTATCCCGAATGTCTCTCGATGGAGCAATTTTACATTAATGACGCTGCTCCGCTGTGTGTTTGCATGTGTGTGTGTTTATCAGCAGATGGCCTGGAGTCTCTGAGCAGTTGGACTGGTCAGTTTAGAGCAGTTGTGGAAAGATCAGGAAGACAGGTGTTGTGACTGTGCAGACCTTTAGCTTTTATCATTCTTTTGATCTTTAAGTTCTCATCTCTCCCTTTCTTTTTTTCTTTTTTTCTTTCTTTCTTTATTCTTTCCTTCTTTCTTTCTTTATTCTTGCCTTCTTTCTTTCTTTCTTTCTCCCTCCCTCTCTAAGGACACAGAGTGAAATAGCAGCTGTAGGCCTGTTTTCACAAATGCCTCCTTCTGAAGACAGAGAGAGTGAGGAGTAAAAGCATTGACCTAGCATTATTTATATATAGTAGTATTGGCACAGACTGCTGCTGTTTCCCATTGTGTCTTTATAATGAGCAGAGAAATTGGAAAGGAAACTGTCAGGGGAGGTGTGTGTGTTTGTGGGCAGAGGCTTATTACAGAGAGATCCACACAGTAAACTGAACAAGGGAGACGGCTAAAGGGGTCAGTTTGTGTGGACATTGCACACACACACATTTACTCCAGAAGTGTCTTTGCTTGTAAAGTTGTTAACAGTATGAGTCGTTTGGAGCACTGCGAGGGTATGTGGGTTAAAAATCATTTCTAGAACAGGTGAGACTATATCCCTCACATTGCTATACAACCAGTTTAACATAAATGGGCTTGATTTGACCCTTGATTCCCTTACCAAAACATCATAAAATTATATATGTAATTTAATTTTATTTGGGCAGTGTACTATGATAGTATCATGACATTTTTTTGGATGAAGTTCCATGGGATCCCAGGTAAATACCATAATATTATTCAGTACCATGGTATATATATTAAAGTACCATCTGATACCATATCTGTGGTATAAAATGATACCATAAATACACACAATATACACCAACAAAACCCACATAGGTCACATTCTGTTCTGTTCTTTGAGTGTGTCTGCATCTGTGCTATAGATTTGCATACTTTTCATTACACCCTATGTAATCAGTATTATTGTGCAAAACCAACCATCGCCTAAGGCAATGTATACAAACCCACACAATACATATGGCAGTTTGGACTAACAGATTTTGGCCTGCCTAAAGTTTTACCTCCTGCTCTGGTAATGTCAAAAATGCCCTTACACACTATAATGACAGATTTTTTAAACCACTCCTGTGAAAGGAGCAATGGAGTCTCCCTTAGCCTGATCCTGTTAGCATTGCCTACAGCCATCAGGCAGGGGTGCGGCGCATTTAGCCCCAAACACCCAAAGCTCAGCCCACCAAACATCTCTGTTCTTACCTGGCTGGTTCCAAGACCACCCTCTAGCAGAGAACCTGCACCCACAGCCTTCACAGTGGATGCGCCTCTGCCACTATCAATTTTAGCTTAGCTTGAGCACAATAGCTGTGTAATTACAGGTTTCTGTTAGACCCAAATCCAATCATATACACGAGTGGAGGATCACACAGGAACAACAGGAAGCCGAAAGAGAGAGAGAGCAAGAGAGAGAGGACAGGTGAAGAGAGATGATTCAGATGTCAGGCATTGGCTCTGTGCGGAGAGATCAGAAGCTAATGCTAAACACAATCAGAGTAGGGTGTACACATCAACCTGTCACTCTCAGCCTCACACCCACCCACACACACATATAGCTAAACCACAGTGGGCCAAACCCAGTCAGGTGTAAAACATGAATGTAATCATTAATGTTGAGAGGAGATAAAAGCAAACTGTGGTGTGGCAAGTTCTGTCAATCAACTGTCAGTTTCGTCTGTCAGTTTACAATTACAATGATTTCACATGTTTGTAGCTATGCTGATTTACAAGTAGTTTAATAATTTAAACAAAATACTGTTTAATTTTAGAGTTTTTGCATCATAAAGGCATTCTTCTTGGGCTAATATTCAATCGCGTATAATCCCCTGTGACTCATGCAGCAAGTATTGCAAAGCCTGAATATTTGTGCTATGCTTCCAAGAGTTGTTAGGCTTTTGTTTTGCATATGATAAATGAAATTAATACATGCATTTAATGTTTGAAATGCCGGCATGAATAATTCATGGAAGTCAGTGCAGATGGAGTGATCAGTACACAGATCCAGGACAGGAGGAAATTAATTTTTTAAAAGCTTATGTCTGTCAGCTTCAGAGAAGCGGATGTGTTATTGTGATTACACAAGTTTGCCGTGAATAATCAATGTTTATTTATAACTTTAGTCTCTGCAGTTTTCACTGAGGAGGCAAAAAGATTTGAATACCCATACAGTTGTCTGTCATATTGCAAATTCATAATAATCATCATTGGTATTTCATTAATCCTGGAATGCTTTTATTGAGCTCTGTATAATGTTAGGCTGCTAATATAGATTTGTAAGAGACACACTATTGATGCATCATGATCTTGAAATGACTCCATCATATTTAGACACTGGCTGTGGTATTTACAGACATGTCAACGTAGTGGTGAGATTCTGCTTTGCCTTTGAAGAACATGGTCTTTTGGATTATTTTGAAGGTAAATGTTTGAGTATCATTTGAAAAGTGGAATTTGTCATACATAAACAATGCTACACCATGCCTTCATGTGGATTTAGTGTGTATGTAGGTTTGATGACCAGGGTTTTGTTCACACTACCATATTTGTAGATCTACTTTGGATTTTACCCAGTCTGAATGGAACAGAGAGATGGAGAAATAAAAAGGGGATAAAGAGAGAGAGAGGAAAGGATTTTGGTGGTGTGTAATTGTCAATGATTATGGTATTTAAACTGTCACTCTCATCTCCTCGTCCCAACTCTTCTCTCACAGCAACAGTCGAGAATGAAATGCTTTCATGGATCTCAAAGCCAAGAAGAGTCCAAAGTCCTATGAACGAGTAGTTGTGGGGGGTGGTGTAGGGTTAAGACAGGAAAAATAAGAGAGAGGGGGAGAGAGAGAGGGGGAGAGAGAATGAAAGAAAAATCTCCTTCTAAAGATATTTCCATCCAGGGCGTATGAAATATTAAACGTGTTCATTATATCCTCAATTTGCCGTTATTTTGCGGGAGCACACACTGCCATATTCTTCCAGCCATCTTATTGGCAGGGCTCTGTGGGCCTGAAGTCAAATCTCCCTTTTATTATTTAAATCCATGCATACAGCCCAAGCCCCCTCAAATCAGCACATGCCGTCTGCCATTCGCCCGCCTCTGATTGGCAGCTGGATATACAGAGGGAGGATACAGGGGGTGATAATGTGGGTGACAAAGGCAAATCTGGCCCGCCGGATCAGTTTTTATTGGGGTCGTTGGGGAAGACGAAAGCAGGGGAGCGACGCTTGAGTTTGATGCATAGTAAAAGTAGCTGTGATAATTGGCGATGGCATTGGTCTGTGTCCATGCCTGTGTTGGCCTGTCAAAGCAGCGATGTAAATTTATTTGACATGTTTTTGTCAGGATGAAAGTTTAATGTGGTGGGTGTGACAAATTGCATGCAAATGTTGTTTTTTATCCCTTTCCGATGAGTTGACCTCTGAGGACTCCCACGGGAAATCAGCCTTTAAAAATTATTTGATGACTGAAACCTGCCCCACCTCCTAAACAGTCCTCATGCATGCATACACGAAAATATAAGCATCCACACAAATGCATGTTAGCGTATGAAAATGAACCCATTCCTATACATTTGTTATGATATCTTTGAGTTGTAAACTGCTATTAACTTATGTGTTGGAAAAAGGGTACACAATGACTCATAATTAATATCAACACAGGTGACATGGAAGGAATGATGCAGCACTTTTAATATCCGCAAATACAATACAAAAACATTTGGTACACAAACATTTTTGCAAAATAGGCACTATAGGCACTATACAACATAAACTATGTTTTGCAATGTTTTTCAGTATTAAGTGATTTATAAGTGTGTTTAAAAACTTGTTGCTTTGCTGGATTGCTGGTTCTGTGAACTATACATGCGATGTTGGCCCAAACGTGTTATCTTCGGAGGCAGCGTAATTAGGTAACTGCCATTGCATCAGGAGCTCACCTACAGTATGACGCCTTCAAATGCTTTCTCAATAGGCAGCTCTCAAAGATTTGGAGTCAGTTTAACTTAGAAGCCATTGAAAAGAATGCAGATTTTCCATCCTGAAATGTTTAATGCGTGCAAAGGCATGAACAAAGCGGGACTTTATAAATCTATTTGAGGTTGCGTTAGCGTGTATTTGAGACAGGATGCAGCGGCCTCTACTTTCTCTTTCTAAGATCTTACTTAATACACCAATACTTTACATGCACGCACACGCACAAGGCTGCCCTCTGTGTTCTCTTTTGGTGTGGTGTGTAAGCAGGAGTGTGCATGTGTGCCGTTGCATGTTGCGTATTTCTCTGCTGTAATAAGCAGTGGAATAACACCCTCTTTTGTACATTGAGAAGCTGCCTGCATCTGAGACCAATAACCCAGAACCCTGGGGTCAGTGTGAAGAGGATGATGGGACAGATATAATCACATACACAGGACACAACACCTTTTTTATGCTTTCTCTGCACATTTGGAAGCAGGCGGAATGGACAGAGCTTCATAAGTTTAATATTATCCCTGGATGACCTTTTGTCCCTAATAGAGTGGCTCTGCGATAAGGAGATATTGTGTCTTTAGGGGGTTGCAGGATGCATTAAAGTAGGAGACAGACCTGTGACAGGCCAGAAGTGTGTGTGTGTGTGTGCCTGTCAGTGGATTTTTGTGATACATAACAGAGCAGTTTAGTGGACTGTTGGAGGAAAGCTGATCTGAGCATGTTCAGACTCGCTCTGTGAAAACCTCAAAAGTGTATTAAAGCTAATGCTGCAGTTAACCACAACCTGTAACCATAGAGTGCACACACAAGACACCAACATTCTGGAACTTTCTTAAAATTAAGGTTTAAGTGTACTTCATGTTCCCAGTGTTACAGTGTCTTAGTGTTTAGTGTGGACACGAGTTTGCTTTGTTGTGTAAATATGCATATATAGTGAACCCAAATTATTTAAAAACCCAAATGATTAAAAAATATGCTTGTTATGTTTCAAATTCTAAAACAGTGGATGCGACTAGGGAATGACTAATCAAAGTTATTTTTAACAACAGATCAAGTTTATATTTTGCAGATGAGGATTGACAGTGTTTAATACATTAATACATTTTTAAAGTGACAACTTACCAAAAGTGTCAAAATTCTTTTTGGGGTCACTGTATGAGCTCGATGAAGATATTGTAATTATATGTTGACAAAGTTCATATCTCAAAAGCTCGGGGGAGAGGGATAAGAAAAAAGACAGAGTCAAACAGATCTTTTCGATCATATTTCACCTTTATCTTTTCATTGTCCTGCATAACACAAGCAGACAAGCCACTTACATGTCTGTTCTACTCTGTATTTGAATAGTTTGCCCCTTATTTGATTATTGTTTATTCAGTTCTAAGGTGAATGTGTTTATCAGTGTGAGGCAAGTTTTTTTTTCTTGAAGTTGCTTGATTTATATTAATATGCTGCAAATTGCTGTCACGAATTTCAAACTAACCTCACTCCAGTTTTACAAGATTTGCAAGTGTCATCTGCTGTTTGTCTTTTGAAGCTTCGGTAGTTGTATTTGGCAGGGAAGTGCACCTGTGTGTGTGTGAGCGTGTGTGTCTGTGCTAATTTGGGTGTTTGTGTGCATGCGTGCTGTTAGGCTAGGTGTTTGATCTTTTTGCAGGTATGAGATTTGCCCTGGGCTGTGTAACTCATTAGGTATGAGCTGTTATGAATATGAGGATATTTGTTAAAGCAGTCAACAGGAATAGAAACAGATGTCCCCTAATTAGAGCAAGCTTAAGCTGTCTTACTGCAGAGAGAGAGACAGAGATGAAAGAAAGAAAGAAAAAAAGAAAGAGAAAGACAGAAAAATAGAAATAGAGAGAGAAACAGGGAGAGAGATTGAGTGTTTGTGTATGTGTATATTAAATATATAGAGAAAACGATACTGGACTTACTATGAAACTGTATAAGTCACACAGTTTAAGGTGATGTAAGGCATCTTTTTGTTATAGCACACATAACATTTGCCTGACAGATATCACTAAAATAGATGTTCTGAAACGCACATGTGTACCTGTATTAGCCTAAATTCAGGGAGTGGCCTACACATTTTATAGCCAATCACAAATGCTCTCTGCGTGTGATCGATTTAGCGTTATTGACATTGCTGACATTGTAGTCATTGGCATGTCTTTGGAGGACAGGGTTTGAAGACAGCTCATAGTCTAATTTGAAAAATATTTCAGTTTACCCAAAAATGAGAATTCTGTCATTATACTCATTTCATAATAAGCATACCTTTTTTAAATTGTTTGCTTCAGAATGATATCAAACTATTTTTCAGTGAACTATTTGGTTACAATAAGCAATTATTAAGCAGTTATAATAAGTAAATCAAAATAATATGTAATAAAATCTAAATAATTGACTCATTGTGTATTATCGTAATAGCAAAACAAACAAAAAAGTGTTGCATCAACGGACAGAGACGTTTAAACCGTGTGTTGAGCAGCATGTGTTGTGTGTGTGGGAGTGGCCCTCATTGATCAATCGTTACGCATTCAGTAAAATCTCAGGCTGGTAAAGGTCAGCAGGCCTCATGCATACAGCCATTAACACCCTTTGTTTTTCCCCCTGCACCTGGAGAGCAGTGGGAAGTTCAAAAAGGCAAACAAGACAATCTGTTAGCTCCATTACCCTCGCGCACAAACGCACACACGCATTAACAATGACAATACCCCGGCACTGATTAACTGATGTTAAACTCACACACAATGTCCCTATTAACAGCTGTTATTGTTTCAATTTAAAGCTCATAAAAGCGCCTGATTAGCTTTGACTGAGAAAGCACCTTCCTCAAGACATGCATGTGACAATACACATCACCTCTGTACATTTTTAGGGTTTTCTCATTTTTTTTATGAGACACTATCTCTCGCTCTCGCTGTTTTTTTCTGCCTGTTTTGCCAGTGGTGAATTGGCAAAATGTGTTAGCCAACGTAGGTACATGTGTTAAGTGGGGATCAATTGTTTGTTTAACAGCTAGCCTGTATTAAACAGGGAGGATGTAATTACAGAGAGAGAGAGAGAGAGAGAGAGAGAGAGAGAAGGACAGAGAAAAGGCCTTTTTTCAAACAGCACCAACGCTCGCTCTGGTGGGTGGGGGCATTTCCTGACGCTTGATCAATGTAAAATCTGGGGCAGGAATTGGCTGTGGAGCGGTGAGGGAAATTAGAGTTGATAAAACAAGCAGGCAGAAAAGAGCCCAGCTCTCAGTGAGTCTTTTCTCTGTGTCCTGCTGAGCATCCTGGGTAACTTGCCTGAAGCATACGTGAGCGAGTAATGAAAGGGGATGAGAGACTAAAATAAGTGCTTATTCCCTTTGCCATTTTGCTGCTTTACTTTATTCTAATCAAAGGGCTTCTTTCAAATGTTGCGTACCTTCTGTGGGTTTTGGTTTTCATGCTTGCCAGGGAGGCAGATCAGGTAACCTTGCCAAAAAATTGCCCACAACAAGGAAACACATATCCAGCACGCACACACACACAACACTCTCTCTCATATTACTCTCAAATTCTAAAGAAAAGGTTTTTAAAAATTAAAATTGTCAATTTACTCACACGCATGCTGCATAAAACCTCTATGACTGGGAAAACGTAAATATAAATATGACATTATTTTTGACACTCTTGGGTTCTTCATTAGGCATTCCCTCCATTTGTGTGCAGCAAAAAAGTCACAGGGGTTTGTATCGACATAAGGGTGAGTAAATGATGACAGAGTTTATATTTGTGGTAAACTTTCACTTTCACAGGAGCCAAATTTCCAAATCAAGGACACAACAGGACAGCTTACTTCTAGACAGAAGCTGAAATGAAGAGAAAAAAGTTTACTTTAAGCTCATGTAGAATGTGCGTATACACACAAGTCTGACAGGTTCAGGGTGTGTAGCAGTAACTGTTGCAACTCAGATTTCTCATGTGACTAAGTCACACTAACACATTCATACACGTGTATATGTCAATCTGAGATGATAAACGCCTGCCCACGTCTGACATACAAGCTTCTCGTAATTAACAAAAGACAAAACCAGTACACAAAGAGACGTGCTGCTATCCTTAAGCACTCTACAACACAAGCATTACTCCAGTGGAAGTCAAATGTGAACAGACACCAAAGACGCTCCATTTGCTCTCTATTTTATGTATGTGTGTGTGAGAGCGAAAGGCTGTGATTGAGTGTGTCTGTATTTCTTTGAAGTCTGTTCAGGTCATTAGGCTCCATTTCCCATTGACAGAGATCTTATAAGACAACCATTTGAGTCCAACAATAGTCCTTAATGGCTTAACGCCTCTGTCTGCATTTAGTCATTTTCTTTCTCTCTCTCTGCCACCCCCACCCCCTGTGCTTTCTCTCTTTTTCTGTACTTTAAAAGCTGCCAGGCTCCCCTCCGATGGCTGCCCGCTTTTTATGGGGTGTAATAACGAGGCGCAGCTGCGGGGTAAAACAGGGTGTAACGTTAACCCGGGCATAGCAGAGTCACTGCAGAGGTCAAAGTTCACAGCATTGTGCCCTGGCAGGGTGGGTGTATATTAGAGTCAGTAAAGATTGTTTGTTATGCTCAGATTTCCCCGCTAATCCCCTGCTGAGTTTGGGTTTAAGGTACTAAATTATCCTCCAGTCATAGAAATAGGTTTGCCTTTATTTGGTAATGAAATGGCCCTAATTGCTGAAGCATGTGTAATTGGAGGCTGTTAATGGCTGATAAAGTCTTGCAGTGGGGTGAAAAGTTTCTGATGGAGATAAATACTTGAGATGTTGTGCAGTGTAGAACAGAACAGCATGGTCAACAAAAGCATGCTCGCATTCAGACACGCACTTACAGACACATAGACTCTAACGCAAGAGCATTTATAGGCCTGTGAATATTTAAGGTTTAGCCAGACCTCTGTAAATGTGTATGGTTGGCCACCTGTGATAAATATATTGGATACACTTTAAAATAAATGTTGAAACATTTGTATTTTACTTTCATTTAGCAGATGCTTTATTCCAAAGCTGCTTACAACTGAGAATACAATATAGATTCATACTAAGAAAGGATGAGAAGTTGTAGAACTGCAAGAACTAGCAGATGTACTAGTAGTTGAACTAGTAGAACGAGTACAGACTAGAATGTTTATTTTTTTTTTATCTCAGATAAGAAAGTGTAAGAAAAAGTAAGAAAGTAAGAATAAGTGTGACATTATATAAGTGTGACAATAAGTGTGAATAAGTGTAACATTATTTTATAGTTAGTTTGTTAACAGATGTTTTAAACAGAATGTATGTCTAAAATGCTGTTCGAATTTTGACCTTTGACCTTTCTGTATTTTGACATGTACTGTAAACTGGAGACAGTTTTATATCACTTACTCACCAAGTGTTGTTCAGATGTTAGCATGCTGTTACAATGAGTGCTTTTAAGAGAAAGATGTAGTTGTTGGATTTGAAAAACATTGCAAGGCCCATAGCATCGTGTCTCAATAAAAGAGTTACGCAAGATCCCTGTGTCTTTGTCCTAATGTTGGCAAACAAATTCCTAAACTGTAGATTCCGCTCTTTTATGTCTGTGAAATATTAAGTGCTTATTACTTCTGGCTGGAGGGACAATTTAGCCCCCAAGTCAACAAAAACAGGTTTCATTTTGTTTTGTTTTATCTGCAAAACAGAACACTGGTGCATAGCTTAAGTAATTTGTAATTTACACCAATAATCAAAAGTCTTGTGAAACTAGCCCTCAATCAAGGCTTAATTCCTTAATTCAGCCTGCCCTTGTTCTCTCTGTTTATAATGGCAGAATAATAACCTTGAACCTGGGATAGAGAAAACATTGTTCTATGGGCTATTCAACACAATCATATGTACAGTTACAAGCAAATGCACACACACACAATGTCATTCTGATAATGAAAGAGCTATACCCTAAAGAGAAAAGGAGAAAGAGAATATTAGAAGATGAGTAAAAACAACAGAGGCGCCAATCGCTCTAATCGAACTGACCCCTGCCACTCTCTGCACTCCTTTAATCTTAATTGAATCAGGCTTTCAGAGAATGTTGACACTGAGAGATTGCACTACCCTGGGAGGCCCAGGCAAGCCAGAGGTGCTACACTAAAAGCAGTCGCCATCCTCATTATGGTGTCCACCCTTCTCTGGTCCCTTCATCCCTCACTGTCAGCAAAAGATAATGTCCTTCCTCCAAATTTGATCTCTCACTGTGGTCCAATCTGTGGAGGCAAAGTGGGCCACCAATTTTAAAATTTTCCTACACATACAGTAGACACATGCACAAACGTCCATCTAAGGACTCTTTGTTTAATGTAGTATTGGATTAGTTTTTTAAAACTTTTTAAAACTTAGAATGTGTGTTGTAATATTCAACTTACAACTCAACTACGATTAGTCCTTCAATTACTAGTCACAATAATGTTTGGATCGCTTTACATTTTTAGCTGTTTATGTTTTTATCTATATTTTTGAACATTTCAGTTATGTTTAAGTTAACATTTAGTCTGTTTAAGTTGCAAAAGGTACCGACCTTTGTTGCAGTCAAAGACTGGTATTCAAATACCCAAATCCACTAGCACGACACCACACAAAGTAGAAACAGTATCAAAACAACAATGTACACTCATGCTTCCATCAGAGGAAGTGAGGTTAAGGGTTTCAGCATAAGCAGAGCAGTGCTATGTTTGCATTAGCCCGGTCTCTGCTGATATCTGCATAAGGAATGCTGCGTGCAGCATGAAGGCAGTCTGTGATAAACTCTAATCCCGATGAAGCTCTCAGTAACAGGCCTATCCTGTTAGAACCACTAAAGCAGTGAGAACCGATGGAATACTAATGCTTCTGTATTTTTCTTAACCTGTGTCACCCCACCCTGCCCCGCTAAGCATGCTTAACATGGTCTGTGCACGTTAGCAGTGTCCGCATGTGTCCTGCTGGTGGGCAACAGCTCAACACTGTTGTGCCAGTGCTCCATATAAGTCAGTGTTTTGATCAAAGGCTAGAATCCTGCATCTCTCTTTGGACTTGTTCCGGACGAGAACAAAAATGCCACATTCAGCCCTGAGGCTGGTCTCATACATAATGGAGTGCATTATTCATACAATTATTGATAATGCTTTTTACATTAGTGATTATTCATACATTAATTATTACGAACGCTAATGTCTGAGCATTAAAGATATTGTTATTAATGTTGAATCATCTCTAAAGGAGGTCCCAGAGGCCTGCAGCTAGAGAGAAAGAGAGAGAGCTAGAGATCTGTAGCAGGACTCTCTCTCTCTGTCTCTTTCTCTCTCTCTTCCTGTCTGTACGTGATTGATCATATCCCAGCCTTTCCCCTGGGAGGTCAATGCATCAGTTCAGAGATAAATAATTGATATTGCATGTGTACATATTCTTAATTATTGTTAAATATTAATATGGCTTTATGCTGGGGGTTGATTAGAATTTTCCCAGTCATTAGTATTTCTAATGTTACCTCTGTATGGCAACATTTGGCTTTGGCTTAAATATTAGGGTTGTGTAAAATAGGGAATACATGAAATGACTTCTTTGTAGTTCATGAGCTGGTGTTTGAATTGAATTGGCCACAGCCCCACTGGATATCAAATTGGAATGACAGGAAAAGGAATTTACTGAATTGCTATTCAATATAACAGTCACACAACACAGGAATTTCCTCAGTCCAACACAACAACAAAATGGGACAGATCCATTTTAGGTGCCCTGTTAAAGGTTTCCATCTTGTAAACCTGCCTCATGTTGATTGGCTTTATTTTGATGACTTTGAGGTAAATTACAATATTCTAAGGTGTGGGTTCATAATGTATTAAATGTGATAAAATGCATAATTAAATAGAAATTTTTATATATAGATTTTTATAAATATTAATTATTAATATTAGCTAATATTTCAGAAAATACTCTATATATTTTGTATATAATAGCATGATTACAGGTAATCTCTACTGAAAGCTGATATTATAAATGATATTAAAAATGTATAGCATTTATATGTTTCCTTACATTTTCATCCTTGGATTACAATTTTGAATCCTGTTTGCTACATGGAAGTTCATTTGAATGTTAATTAAAATAAATATAAAAATAAAATAATAAAAAATGGCACATAAGTCCCAAAGCTAAGTATGTTAGTGGGGTGTACAGATAGCCCAGTGGTAACCAACAATCAGCCAAATATGTACGACATTATATATGTATATTATTAACATAAAAAATATTTTATGTACCTTCCCATTAGATGTCATATGTTCTGTCTGTTTCATTCACTGTTTCATTAACTATGAATGAAACAGTGATGGTGACATACCATCGATATTCTTAGGGGGATAAGTGTGAGTGTCTTTAGCCTGTTAATGGCTGTGTGAATGCATAGGCCTCTCTTCCCACGCACAGAGGAAATAAAGAACAGGGAATTCCGCTCCAGCCTAAGATGCCAGAGTATTCCCCTGCTTTGCCCACACTCAATAAATAGTAATCTATTTCCGAGACTGGACCTTGTTGCTCAAGAGGCCCCTGGCAGCTGACCTTTAGGTCTGCTATTTAGCGAAACAACATTATCATTCCAAACTCCTCCTGCTGATGGTAAAACACACACACACACACCAGAAACACTACACTTAGCTATGGTACAGGAAGCCACAGTGTTTCCAACACCTCAGCCAGAGAGGCTCATGGGAAGGTAGAGTGGGCTGCTCATGTGATCGGGTTTCGCCTCAATGTGTTGAATTACTAAAAGAGCACATTTTCATCCTGCTAATCGTTACGATAATGCTATTGGCATTGATAAACTGGGGAAAACATG
Source organism: Botia almorhae (assembly GCA_036877575.1). Classification (NCBI taxonomy): domain Eukaryota; kingdom Metazoa; phylum Chordata; class Actinopteri; order Cypriniformes; family Botiidae; genus Botia; species Botia almorhae. The sequence goes on from JAZGTJ010000262.1 coordinate 123,103, forward strand.
GTTCTTAAGAGATCTTTCCTGCTCCGTTAACTGGTAATTGTCTCCTAAAGCTGTCTGGGGCAGTGAGTGATATCGCTGACCAGGTGGATGGAGGACAGGAATAAATTTAGCCATTTTGTGACGCTCGCGGCATGGCGACCGCTTAGTCGATGCGTGTGGGGTAAAAGTGGTCTGTAATGAGTCCTGGAGACAGACAGCTTCCAGAACCCGAGAATAGGAGCGATCTGTCCACAAGAGCATTTCTTTTGCACGTACGCACCCTCGGAAAAGCTTGTTTCGTCTCACACACATTCACGTTAACAAACACACACTAACACACGTCTCCACACATACTCGTTCAAACTCTTTTGGGTCACTTATAGCCACTCTGCCCTTTAATTGGTAGACAATATCGATTTTTTAAAATTGGGTTTTCAAAGATCTGATTTAGCTTCCCCATAACACTATATCTACTTTCATAGATATCACCGGATTTGTTCCATGCAATCGCTCCTCTATCAGTTTCTGCTTTAAACAGCACTAGCCTTTGTCATTAAATAAGTTTTGTCCCATCTTCATTCCTGTAGTGGTGGAAATAAGACCTGCTCCTAAAACACACACACACACATACACTCTCATACAGATTGGATTGCTGCTGACTAACCATTGTGGCGTTCCAATAAATGTCCATGGTAATGTCTTCATCCTGGGTTTCAAGTTGCAGTGTTAATAAAGAACTATGTTCCCCCTGGGTTCAGTGCCATCTTGGCATTTCGGATTGGCTGCTTGGTGAAACACAGTACCAGCTCGGTCCGCATTCTCCACACCCCACTAGAGAGCTGTGTGTGCGTAGACGCTCTCCTCTTACACACCAATGATTCGTACACTTCTCTTATTGTTTTACAGCCACTCAGACAATCCTGTGAACAGCTGTCTACAGAAGCCTCGATAAACTGTTTACACAAACACCATGCATTTTACTTTACAGATGATTCAGTGCTGGAGGAAACATTCTCAGATAAACAGAGGAATATATATATACATCTGAACAAGAAACTTGTGTTTTTGAAGCATTTCTTTGTTTAGGAGGAATGTCTGTAGGGGTCTTTGAGTTCTTGCTTTAAAAGTACATAACCTGTCAAAAGTTTAGAATCACTTGACTGAAATGTTTCTTATGAAATCTGTTTAAGGAAATAAAGGAGATGCCGTTTGACAGGTAGTGTAATCGTATAATCATGTTAAATGCGCCTTCTTTTATTTTCTCCATTAACAACATTAAGTACCATTGTGGGGCCTTCTGAGTAATTGTGCTTATTTGATTTTCATTTTGTATATGGACTTTTGTTTGTGGAATTAATTTGATTTAATTTAAAGTGTAGACCAGAGAGGGAATGAGATCAGGGTATGTTGCAGACCAGATTTAAACTTACATCCTCATGAGCACAAAAGACTTATATATTACCCACTGTGCCAAGGTTTATACAACCCTTTTTAAAAGATACTCCACATAATAATTTACACAACCACAGGCTATAATGCTTTCTGAGTACTGATATGGCAGCAGTCTTTTTTGTAGTTGTTTTTCATTAAACAGGAGAAAATTATGCACAAAGAGGGCTGAACATAATTAAACTAATTAAAACTACAGCATTAATAAAATATCAGCCAAAACAGCTGTTGACTGAGATTTAGGCCTTGGGATGCAAGAGGCTGTGTTTAATATGTGCTTTTAGAGACTCCCTGTTGTCACACACACTTGCATTTCTGTCTGGGGAAGGTCTCATGTATGCTTGATGGAGCTCATAGAGGTATCAGTAGTAAAAATAGGCAAGAAATAAGCACCTTGGCATCTTTAGTGGCACCTTTGCAGACACCCTCTGTCTTGTAAAACGTAATTATTCTGCTTATATAGTTCATACTGACTAAGATGTGATATATTTGTGGTATAATCGGTCAAATAATTCTTTATCGAAATCACCTGAAGAAATGTACTTTTTGTTGTTACAGTAAGTACCAAAACAAAACAAAAGTAACTTTTGTTTAAGTTTACTTAAAATTATATATTTCATACACAAATATGGTATAATGTAGAAAATAACATTTTAATGCAGTGGAGATGAAATTATGTGTAATGAAATTTTATTTAGAAGTTGAACAAAATAATCATCCCGCCAATGACCAATCAATACTCACTGTGTCTCCTTGGGGCAACATCCAGATACACAAGTTGCATGGGCTCCTTCATCTGTCTGTCAGTGTTGTCTGAATTCGCAGTGTGTTTAATGACAGCTAATGGCTATTCCAGAGCTCAGAGACAAACAGACAGTATACTGGGATCAGTGATAACAGACACAATGAGGGTTGAGCCCCATGATTAATCAGCCTGGGTCTGATTGTGTGGACAGTCCAACAGGAGTGTTGTGTGTGTTCCTGTGTTGAGGCATTGTGTGCGTGTGTCTGAAGACAGGGGGTTGTGTATGAATTGGTGGATAGGTTTGTGTGTGTGTTTGAGTGATTGGGGTCGGGTGAACCCTCCTGACTGGTCATTGTACCACACACTTCGTCCTTCTCCTGTCCTCATACTGGATGGTTTATGTGTCTTTTCTATAGGCATTTGAATGTGTCTCTTGGTTTATGCATATAACAGCAAATATGTGCATCAAGTTCAGGCTGATATATGCATAAAAGGCTCACTGATGTTTGAATGTATAATTAGCCAGTAATTTAAATACATATAAGTTTAACATTTTGTACATTTCATTGTGTGCCTTTTGTGTGTCATTGCGTATAAGTGATATAATGGATATAAAAATGCAATGTGATATATGATAAAATGTTTCTTCAGATTCCGTCTCTTTTATCTACCTGAATTAATATTTATTAGCAGAACTATTTAAACTTTTTACCTTTTACCTTAGAGAGCAGAGTGTTTTGTACAGGTCTGAAGAAACACCCTACATGTATACATAGATAAACATATATATTATACACCTAGCTTTATGTCATTAAAGCCATAGCGTGTGTGACGGATGATTCGGTGGGCGACCTCTCCTAAGTGCGGTCAGCAGCGCAGACCAGTCTGTGACCTTCGGACACTCCTTCACATTAATCACCGCCCGCTGTGAGGGCTTTTAGCTCTGGTGCTGAAAACTACTGTCCATCTTCTTTCTTTTTCTGTAGACCATCCATCCTTCTCTTTCATTTTTCCCTGCGCTGGTATCAGGCCATCAGGTTGCTCTCATCAGCACTGGTTTTATCTGGAAACACTGCTGCATATTGAAATGTGATCCTTCACTGATAAAGGGTCTCTGTCTGACTCTTCATTCTCTCCCACTCACCTCTGTCTGATAGAGTCAGCACACTGCAGTATTACCCCATTGTCTTGCTCAGAAGGTGCTGATAGCACAGGTACTCTGGAGGGTGTGTGTTTGTCTGCTTGCTGATACTTGGGGCAGGTAGGAGTGGAAGAATAGTGATGATGTGGAAGAATAAGTGATGACGATGGAGATGAAGGTATTAATAGGAATGATATGTGTGTCTTGGGAAGAAGGAAGTATGGGGCATACCTTCTTCATAGGCAGTGGACGGTTGGTGTCTTGCTTGTTGTGTTTGTAAATGTATGTCAGTATTGCCAGGTGAATGATGTCTTTCTTTCTTTCACTAGTTCACTAGTTACACATACACACCCTCTGTGCCGCCCCCTATCAAGAAATGTTCTTTCCGAGGAAGAAAATAGGCCAGTGCTAATTAAAGTGTGTACCTGAACAGCAGAAGCACTTCAAAGGAAACTCACTAATGCATAACATACTCATAATTACACACTCCTCACCACCCCAACCACCTCAGGTATCACCCACACAGGGCCCGTGCCGCACCACTCATCCTGTTGCTTTTTTTGTGTGTTTCAGTTTGTGTGGGATGTCTATCAAATGCTCAGGTGTGTTGACATAGCCTGGGTGCTTATAAAGGTGTATATAGTCAGGGGTGTTGGCTTTGGTAAAGGCCTCGCTCAAGTCGGTTTACTTCACAGAACTCCATCATGCTTATCTTATCAGCCAGGTTATTAACCAAGATCAAACAAACTATCAAGAATGCGTTAGACCACAATGAAGGAGCTGTCAAGGAACTGCCATAAAGCCATGCCGCTACAAGACAGATTGATTTAGATGTGTGTTTGTGCGCCAGTGTGTTTTGTTGTTGCTTAGCTAACATCAGTGAGGCCAGGCCCATAACAGAATATACACCAAGAGGGCATTTAGGCTTTCAAATAAACATATAGTTTTAATAGTTGTCATGCTTCTTATCTCTTTCGCTCTTTTCTTCATATTGTCTGAAATGTTAACTGTTTCTACAGGCACAGCGAGCAGCACAGCAGCGCCGCCATTAATAATGTGTGTCAGGGTGATGTGTGTTCTCGTTGTAATTATCCATTCAGAGCTGTTGTCCATAAATAATTGGAGTGATTTTACAGGCTGTATACTATGAAAATTACAGTTTATTAAAGACATGCACATGTACACATGCATGCTTGTTATGCTACACAAGGCACAATACAAATGCACATATTTTTGAGTGACAGAAGCTAATACAAATCTGATCGTCCACATAATTATAAGACAGATGTTACCGTCTTTGAACCTCTGGAGGTCCAAAGACCTGCAGAGTTTATCTCCAACCTATGTTTTTAGCAGTCCCAAAGACCTCGATTAGCTGGTTCAGGTGTGTTTAATTAGGGTTGGAGCTAAACTCTACAGGTCTCTGGGCCTGATTGGAGACCTCTGTTATAAGAAATTTTTATCATTTTCAGTCTGAGTTTGAAGCAAGTGTGCGTCTGTATGTTTGCAAGCATGTTAATGTGCGTGTTTTGATCTTGTGCCCTGGTCATTGAAAAGCACTGGGAACAGAAATCCCTCGTTAGTGTCTCTCACGCCCCCAAACAGGCCTGTGATTGGCAGCTGCTCTCCTCATGGCAGCATGAGTCTTTCACACCTCCTCTCTCTCCATATGCTCCGGTGTGGTCAGATGGGGAGAAAGCGCATGTGACGTGGTGCTTCTACACACTACGGCTTCGGCCTCAAATCTCTGTTTAATCTCCTGGACTCGAGTTACCCCACACTTAATAAACACAGATTAGTGCTATTCTTCAAAGCGTGTGGCACGTATCTCGCTCGTAATGTCTCGCCAGGGCCCTGCCCACCAATGGCACCGGCTGGCATGATAATCGGCCCAATTGGCATACCTTGCATGCATGCACGCACGCACAGACATACAAACACACACATGCGCATACAAACAGTCACAGATTCATACATGTTCTGTACATGTATTTGCACACAGACTATGCATTTACATACATCTTTACATAAACACTGCCATTGCCTGGCATTGTAAACGACTTGAGTAGCATGTCATCTGCCCAGACTCTTCTGTCTGGCCCATGGATTCATTTGGCTGGACAAACCTTGTTTTTGGACATCCTACTTCCTTCTGGTGCCAAAAGCAATGCTTCGGGAGCATCCAGAAAAACAGGGACCTCCTTATTAACCTTTAGCTCTGAATCAGGGATTCAGCTAGCATATTTTTAGCAAATATTTTTAATGTTCTGTTGTACAATCAGAAAGATAAATTAATAAAGAGAATAAGAAGGACAGATTAGGAGACATGCAGATCCAGCGCTACCATGTTGGGTGAAATTAGTTGTGCTGGCGTCACAATGGGCCAGGGCTGTAATATTGAAAGGTTACTTGGGTTACGCAGGCTCGCCTGTCTGTCACCTCTCTGCCTTCAGGGGGAACTAATCACTTCACCCCATAATTACAGACACAATAGAGTCGGTAAAAGAAACCTGCTGCCTTTCAGCTAAAGACAGGGGCTTTTTTTAATTAGACCCATCCGTCTTAACCTTGTATTCCAGAGGTGAGCAGGAGGTAGTTGTCTCGAGCTATGACAACACAGCACTGTACAACCCCAAACACACACACACACGCAGGCCGTGTTGTGTGTGTGTTCTAGCATTGCATCGCATTGCAGGCGCTAGCCGGTGGAGTGACATTGTGTCTCTCTCTCTGGCTCCAAAGGGGATTTGTGCATTGAATGGTGTTTTTCTTTTTTGTCTCCGTGAGACAATACTCAAAATTCACAATGGGAACCCAACACTACACGCCGGAGCGTTGCATGCCAAACGCGTGATGGCCAACTATAAAAAATTAAGTGAAACTTCAGATGACTAAACAGCTGGTGGTGTGACGTAAAGCCTGCAGGTTTGAAGCGTGTGAAAATCAAGTTTTTAATAGGCTACACTATAGCGGAATCAGGGATTATACTCTCAGGATCTGCAAGTGTCTTTCTTGATTCTTCTTTTGGGAGTGTGTGGACTATGTATATATATATATGTGTGTGTGTGTGAGTGTAAAACAGAAAGAAAAAACACCTAGTAGAGTGAGAGGGAGTAAGAGAGAGTCTCTTGAATATCTGAACTCCCTCACCCTGTGTCAATAAGGGACGTCTTTCCTATGAACATTTCCAGGTGAGACGTGGAATCTCATGATCAAAAGCATTGTTTGTTTTCACACCGCCGACCTCAGAAGGAGTCTGGGGGCACACCAACCCTTGTCCCAGTAGAGCTCATACACACACACGTCTACACACACACAGGGCCAAAGCCCTCTTACTTATTATATCTCTAGAGAGAGCGGATGTGTGCAGGTGTGTGTGTTCATGTGTATAACTGTGGCTGCTGGCTGCTTCTGACAGTTGATGTGTCTTGTCACCTTTGCTGAAGATGGATGCTGGTATGAAAGAGCAGGGAGACGAGACCAGGGCTGAGATCCCGGCAAAGACACCCTACTCCTTATCTCCAACACCTCCTTCTCTCTTTTACCTCTCTCTCTTTCTTTCGCTCTTCCTCTTTCTCTCTGACCCTGGGTACATAGCGTGCTCTTTTATCTTCTGTAGTGTGGCACGCTCGTATATTATTCATAGGCAGTGCAGCACGAGGAGGCGTCAAGTGGCAGAAGTAACAAGGCGCTGAACTGAGGAAGGAAGGTGACGACTCGGCAGGAAGATGAAGTCTTACACAGACACAGACACACACTCACATATACATGTACACACACACCTGCATATATGTGGCACGTCTGTAGTTCTGCATGTGTGCCTTTACATTAGATACTCTCTTAATAGTCTCTCTCTCTTTCTCTCACTCACTCGATCTCAGTCTGTCTTCTCTCAGCAGTCTTTGCCATACTAGTCGGCATGGGGAATAACATTCCTAAGGGGAATGTTTCCAGGATGATGTGTTTTGTTGTCTGACTTGACTATGAAGACGCTTCACAATGCTTTTAGTTTGTTTAGGCAAAACAGGGTTTGTTTCCTTGGCAGCCAAGCTGGCTAAAGGTATCATGCTGTCTTTTAAGGAAATACAGGAGGGTGATGGATCCAGGAGTTGTTGTTTGTGTTTCTATGTGGTTCACAAAAAGAACGAATTAAAGGGGAGACAGTGAAAGTGCATAGGTGAGGAAGAGAGAAGCAGGGAAAGATAGGGGTGGGTGCACGATGCAACTTCCTGCATTAGACTACATTTGGTAAGGGAGTCTTGTCAAAGACGACCTTTTACCTGCTTTGTGTTACAAAATTCACATTTTGTTGACGAGAGTGAGGTATATCTAGAAATATTGCAACAATAAAAATCACAAGCGACAGGAAATATTCCTTTCGAGCGAGAGGCAGCCCTCTACCTCTCTGGTAGTGATGAACATGTGTGTGTCCAATCAGGTGCAGAGGAGGTTAAAGTGGGGCGTGGCAGTATTTAACCTCCAAGAATATCATACTGGGTCTCAGAGAGGATGATGGGAAGGCAGGTTGGAGGGTGGTATAGTCTGGGGCCATCTGTGTATGCGTGTGTGTCTACTGCACCACCTGGCCTTTCGTTTTGAGCCACTGAAGCGAGAGATCCACAGAGAGTGAGAGAGAGACATAGTCTGGACAAGCATTAGTTCATCAATGAGACCTCCTCTCCACTACTTAACACAAGCTATTGATCCACTCCACACGCATACCCACTCAAGTGTGTCTCTCTTTCCTATGGATTATCTCCAGTCTATTCTTATTGATTCCCTGCAGCTCTCACTTGATCACTAGAGAATGCTCTAAACACTTATTTAAAATTATAATCCGCAGGACTAAATGTCATAATTGCCCCAAAGGCCTCTGTTGATTGGTTAAACAGGTGGTGTGGGATATTCTTCAATACTGACCGCTTAGCATTGGCCACCGCTAATCTGCTACCTCATACACAAAATAGCAGCGCACTTTCTGAACTAATTGCACAAAGAATGAATAATGAATAAGTGAAATGAATAATGTGAAAACAGGTAGGGATCATCAAGGATTTGTATGAATTAGATAACTCTTTCATGGCATTGAGAAACACTGTATGAGAAAAATGAGTTGTTTGGTCTTTAAGCACATGAAATGTGTCAGAAATAACAAATACAAGTCAAAGTGTCATTGGTTGGGATATTTAAGTTAAAATGGCAAGGGGATGTTGTGTTATTCTGTGTGTTTGTGTGTGACTATAAACATCAATAAAGATATTGATCTCTGATTTTCAGTGGCAAATGTTCTTTATTTGATTACTGCCGGTCAATAAGAGGTTAACATTATTTTTGCTAATGTTTGATATTAGGTGCAATCATATAGACTATTCACAGGTTAATACTATAAAATACAGAGCAATTATCACGGTGGCTGTGTTATATTTAGGGTGTCCAAAATGCAGTAGTTCTGATGATTGATGTGTCATTTGTGCTGGATTGGGTGTTTGTAAAAAAAGAATATTTCTCTAACATCTGGAATGCGGCTGTTTATGTGATTATGGATCTGAGAATACAGAATTAAAGACAGCCTTATGTGAAAACACACAAAAAAATTTAATATCATTAGTTCTGCCCAGGGCTGCATACCCAACACATCCACCTCACACTGTCTGACCCATGAGAAATGGGGTATAAATAAATACAATGACTTTTAATGCCCAGTTAAAATTATTAATAAAGAAGTAGGTTTAAAAATTAAAACAAAAAGTGTAACTATTATACAACAAAAGACCAGTAAATAGCTGTTGTTACCCAGTTTTCATGTCAAGAGTGTTCTTGAGAAATTGACTAATAGGCCTATTATTGGTATATATTAATATATGTATATACACACACACACATACACACACACACACACACACACATATATATATAAAAGTGTATGACATAACCCCTCTAAATATGTAGCTGTACATGCCAGATTGTTGTGTGTGTTTGTCTGCATGTGTTGAAATTTTTGCATATGTTTGCTGAGTTTAGAGTTTTTAACTGGCTTCTCACTGATAACAGGTGAAATATGGGTTATTTTATGCAGTAAAGCTTGGAGAAAATCTGCACATGAAGAGAGCAAAACACGATCATTATGGGCTGCATTTGAACCAAATGGCAGTACAGAACATGCTGACATCACCCACGCATCTCTGTGACAACAGAGGGAAACCCCTGGAGCTTACAAAGAGATAGTGGGAAGAGAGCGTTGCCTCCCCGTCACACAGGCCCGTGCACACAAACACACGTAGCATGTGTTCTGCAGTTCAGTGTTCACTCTGCATTTTGATTTGAACTTGACAGGCTTTGTGAAGCTCCATTCTAAATCAGAGAACAGCAATAAGAACATTCAACTCTCAGAGTAACGGGACAGCAGAGAGTGAGGAGAGGAGAACACAAAGAAAACAAACGCAAGACGAAAACAAATAGATGAATAAATAAATCAACAAGCTTTCTTGCCTGAGAGACAAAAGGATTGTAGAAATTGCAGAAATTGCAGTGAGAAACTTTGAATGCAGAAATATCAATCATTACAAGTTCCGGTGTTTGTGAATTTCTCTTTTTATTGCCTTTCCTTAAATGAAAAGTATTTGCAAGTGAACATTTAGTTGTTGTATTTTACCATAACAGTTATAATATTGAGTAATTACAAATAAAATACATTACAAAGAAACATAAAATAATTAAAAGTAAAACTACAAGAAGAAGAAACTATAATTATGTTAAATTTAAGATTATTCTCTGTCCTTCATATGGGGACATGCAAAGACACATTGTTTCCATGTGGGACTTCTATATATTTATTTATTTTTTATACTTTTTCTTGTTTTTTCTTCCCATGTGCCTTTTGTTCCCTATGCCCACACACTTATAGAGTTTTTCCAACATAAACACAAAGATTAGTTTGTGTTTGCTGGCTGAGTCACTGCTCTTTGATCAGGTGACAAGTGTGCTGATGGTTTCATGGTTGGGTGAAAGCCTTTCACTCATACACAAACCTACGAATGACTCTACAAAATCTCATCTCTCTCTCTCTCTCTCTCTATCTCTACAAAGAATGTTTAGCACCTGACCTCTGAGCTGTGTTCCAGCTGTCTTCAATTCAGCTTTTGAAATTTTTGGTTTACCTGAAGAATTACATAAATCAAAAACTGTAAATATTTCTTCATATCTTCATAGATATCTGTACAATGTACCCATGGTTGTGTAACTTGTATTTCATTTGATGCATTCTCCATCCCACCTTACCTTCCTGTGGCATGATGAATGTCATTGAACCTCTCATTAATCACAGAAGTTGTATCAGCAGTCAGCCATGGCATGTCAATCTTCTTCCTGTCCATGTTAAGATCTTCCTGACCTGATGGAGAACAGCATTTCTGGCCCCCATCTGTAGAGACAGAGAGGTCAACAACTCTCAGTCAGAGATGATCCTTGTAGACCAAACCCACAGCTGACAGTAAAGAATGTGGTTTGATGCAGCAAAGCAGACTTCCAAGAACTGTCATTCATTTTAACTCTTTGAACAAAGACATTTAAAAGCCTACATTAAATACTGTGTAGAATAGAGCATATGAATGCTTGTATAGCCTACACCCCCCACGCCTTCTGTTCGGCAGTAACAAATCAGACGCTGATTATGTGTTCCTGTGGTGCATTACATTTTGTTGTTTCACGAAGTTTAAGCAGTGCTTCTGGATTGAACCCAACAGGTGAGGGGATTCCAGAAGAGCCGTGGGTTTCAAATGAAATTCCTAACCGTGATTCCTGTCCTGTTCGCTAATCACCACCAGACCCCTTCACATTACTGAGACTGCCCTTTTAATACCTTTTCAAATAATAAGTATTTAGTTTGGATTTACTCAAAGCCGTTCAAGCCGTAAAACTCTTCAAAGTGCGGTGTAGCCTTTCATTAGAGATCTCCAGGATACTGTCCTCCATCTCTGTTCTTCATTAAAAACAAATCACTTTGCCTTTTACCTGAGGCTATGAAAACAGAGCTGTTAAAATTGCTACAGTCTAACCGATCATCTTGCTAACATGAGTAAACAAACTTGGCATGTTGTTTTCCATATCTTGAAAAAGTGAAGTGAAGGTTGTTGGCGTGCCTTTGTACGTGTAATTTTTGTAAGCGCTAAATGATGCTTTAGCTTTGTGCTTGCATTATTTGCTTATTATTTGTGTCAGAAGGAATGATTGTTAGCTTCTTAACATGGGAACAGCTTTGGTAACAGACTCTAACAAACTTTGTTAGAGTCAGGCATCCTTCTTTGAGTTTCTTCCTGTAGTACCTTTGTTAGAAATGTGTAGTATGTTAGAAATTGTATTTTCTAAACGCTATGACTGAAAAATTATATTTTGTTTATTATTTTAACATGTCACTAAAATGCTGCCATGGTGGATAATCTTCTCTGTTCATTTATAAAATAAAATATATTGTGTATGCTTTGTGTGAGGGTGAAGTATGAGACACTGACCATAGCTCATCACTCTGACAGAGGGGGTCAGGTATTTGACCCTGCTGACCTTCGACCCTTGGTTGATTGAAGTGACAGCTTGTTCTGACTGTGTGGAGGCTTGAAATGATGTAGAAGTGGGTGCATATGTGTGTGTGCTGATGTAATTGCCACAAGTTTTTATGCGTTTGTAAATTGCTTGGGTTACTAAACATTTAGCATCAAAATGTGTGTGTTTGTGTGAGACTGTTGGTGACAGAACAGAAGACAGAAAGTCATGCCAGTAGTAGATGTCAGGTAGTGAACTTGATCTGTACTACATCAAAGGGAGGTAGGTCACATTAGCTATGTGTTTAATCTCAGGAGTCATATCAGTTTAACTTGTTTACACTTTATATTTCGCTATATATTAGAAAACATTGTAACCTTGTATTTTTCCAATGCATCTGTGATCATGTTCCTTCATTCTAATTGTTATTACTTAAACAAATGCTTGCAATACTTTGTGGTCACAGATTAATGTAATGACCTGTCTAGTTTCCACCCTTGTCTATTCCCCAAGGTCACGCGTCCTCTTTCTGTCTCGCACCCCCTCTCGCCCTTCAGCGTTCTCAAATGTTCTGCATCGCTCAGCGTGGCCTCTGACTAATCCCCTCCCGGCCAAGCTCTCCAAGCTCAGCCCACATGAGAATCTCATGTTGAAACTGGACCCTACAGTCTGGCCCTGATAGGCACATTGATAACAGTCCAATGCCTGATCTCAGTACACCAGCCCTGTAGCAAGAATTCCACTTATACATCAACACAAACCTATTAGTGGCTAGGACTCAAAGTCCCAGCTTTACAACAGACCCAAGATCAGGGCAGAGGCAGACTTGTTGTTTTGCCTGTATTCAAAACTTCTGGTAAAGACAGAGTTCCTGCTCATGCTTGGTACTGCTTTGGTTAGATACAAAGTATAAGCAGTTTTGCCTTATACTTCCTTCTTTGTAATTGTCATTGATGCTATTTGAAATGCTATGAAAAGTATATTGTTTGTTTACTGGAAGTTCAAAAGTATGTTGACATTATGTCAAGAGCGGGATATCAGAATACCTATCATGTACTCCTCCCAGCCAATCAGAACACAGCATGCATTGGTAATAAGCTCAACTGATGATAGATAGGGGTTAGAGGGAGAAAGAGAGGCAGGGCAGAGGATGAGAACATTTGAGGATTGAGTGTATCTCAACTTTAGAGAAATGTCAATTACTCATTAGTGCCTCAAGGCAAAGACAGAGAAAATGATTGATTTTGCTGTTAGGCATTGTAAGACAAGACAACAATTCTGTGCCTGTCAAACAAGTTAATTAATGACTCCAAATGTGCCACTGCAGAATTCCAATGTGAGCAGATTTGTTCTCCAAAATATATCTTTATTGTCATGAATATGCAAGATATATGCAAAAAGATCACTATTACATTCTCACTCTAGCTCCAGATATACACAGTTATGTATGCGTGTGTTTTTATAGTTCTTATAGTTAGGTATAGGTATAGTTCTTCTACCAAAAGAACTATAGTGAACTAGCCAGAGCCAAAAAGCCAAAAGCTAGTCTAGCTGTCACGCTGTAAATTTTTAGCATAATTAGGTTTTGTGTAGGATTTTGGTGTGATTCTGAATCACTGCTGTCACTGCCATTCTAGTAAAATTATGGAAGACCGGAATGAGGAAAGCTGTTAAAATCTGTGGATCTCAGCTTGTTTGTTTTGGTTCTCCTCGGTTACGCCTTTGGACTGGTGTCCATTATAACAGCCATCTCAGACCAAATGTATGGTCTCAGGCGTTGTCCCTAAGCAAACCCACAGGCCTTATCACTGTGGACATTTCAATAGTGGCAACTGTCCTGAGTGTTTTGTGCAGATCGGCTGTGTTTACAATGAGGCTAGCAATTGTTTATCCAGGTCGTAAACCCTGTTCTCTCATCTCTTTGTCTTTGCTTAACTTTATGTCCCTTTAATTATCGTCCCACTCAGTGTTTCTCAGTGTGGCTGACAGCGATGTCTGCGTTTAAACACTAACACTCGTCTGACGTGTCTTCGGGAGACATTTTATGCTCAGTAAACAACAGCGCACACGTCCAAGCCTTCAATTAAACCGGCTTCCACAGAGAGTTTGTATGACCATGACTGAGGCGTAATGAAAGTAAAGACATAGCATTTGCGAATGCCTAGCTGACAGTTCACATTTGTACTGTGTTTATTGCTGCTGGCGCTGTCATAAAGCCATGCGGTGGGCCTCTGACAGCGTTCTCTGAAGCACTCTGTGTTTGTGTGTGGTTGCTAATACAGAACCATAGATTTCAGTCTTCTCTTAGTCTTACCCTGGCATCTACATGATATGCTAAGGATCATCAATAATAGCCATTTGTGAGGAGTTGGCAAGGTGGCACAGTCTACACCAAACTGGCAGCTAAATATGAAGGAAAATGTCAAGCTTGCTGTGATCTGTTTGGCACATTCTGAAAAGCAGAATATTGCAAATCTGTTACCATATAAAACCGCCAAGCCAAGTTCAGTTGAACTGGAGAGGAACCAAGTGCTTTCACCCTGTTCATGTCCAATATGTGTAGCTGGAATGTTTGACATGAATTTATTATATTCTGGAAAATGTTATACATTAAACAAATGCTGAGCTGACACAGAATGCTTTTGAGATAAAGAATTGAATCATTAAAGCTAAACCAAGGGCAAGACAAATAAAATCTGGAGAATTCTTAAATATTATCTGTTAAAAATGTAAATATGTTTTTTTTTTGTAAATGTTTTAAAAACAGTTCGGAACCTTAAAAATCATAAAATTCTGACGTTGATATAGAACATACATAGTGTGAATATTTAGCAGAAATCATTTTGACATTATTTGGATTATTAATAGTTACACCTGAGGAAAGTAAAACTGATTATTTTTTTCACATATTTTTTATTTTATTAATTTTCACATATTCTTGTAGTCCATCACAATTGTGAAGATTGGTTTATTTAATAAGACATTTATGAGGGTTAAATGGAACAAAATTACAGACACAACTTTTAAACTCAGTGTAATAAAAAATAAATAAGAAAACCATTTACCTCACAGGCACACATTGTCTTTATTTGACTAAATAGATCTCAGCCTTTCATAAGGACATGTGGGCATCTGTAGAGCAAAATATTCAGCACTCCATCCTGTCCAACATGTTTTGATTTAACAGATGGGAACTGGAACCCATGGCACAATGAGTGGGCCAAAAAATCACACATGGTGCCAAATGTGAAGTGAGCTGTCCACCTGAGAGAACGGAACCTGCTCTTTGTGTAGCGGCACATTGTGTTTTGGAACAGTGAAGGATGCATGCTGGGATTAAACAAAAATTGAGATTAAACAGCTTTATATTTGAAATGTGCAACTGGGTGTACAAATGTAATCATATTCTAGCCGGAGAGAAAAACATGGTGAATTGAAAACAGCACAATTAGAGAGAACGAGAGAGAGGGAGATTGAGAGTGTGACGAAAACTCCAAATGCTAGTTCTTACCTCTCATAGCACATCTTTGCTCAAGGGTTTTGGGCCAATATGTTTGGTGTTAGATGGACAGGTGATTTTTGCATGTCTTTCCTCAGCACATGATCCTTCATCCGCCAGCAACCACTCTTTAGAGAGCTGCCGCCCAGGCATGGATTAAGTTTAAAAGTAATAATAAAGAATGGACCTGTTGGCTAGGTGAAAACCCCACAATCTGATTGGTCACAGAAACTTTCCTTTTCATGTGTGGACTGCATTCAACCAAGCATTAAATTCAACAAATCCATGGTTGTGATCCTTCAGGACTGGAGCTTGGGGTTTGTTCAATTTGTAGCAAACGATCCTCGTGTGATCAAAGCCTGAAGAGCTCTCCCCAACATGCTGCTTAAATTAGACTAACACCAAAAGTCTCTGGCTCTGGGACAGTATTTGGAATGTTTTACCAGAAAAGAACATTCCAGTGCACAGATGTTTCCAATAAAGACGGATGCCAGCCTCACATCTTTAATGGGCTGACACTCACAACCCTGAAAACTCTTGTGCTGTCACCCACAATACTGTGTTTTCTCTCTCTTTCTCTCACACTCCCCATCTATCTATCTCTCTTTTTTCTGCTTCTGTAATTTCTTCTGTGATGCTATCTCATAACATAATGAAATAGGTTGGAGAAATGCCTGTTGCTATCTAGATGTTATTGAGGAATCACTAGGCCTCACACGTGTGTCAAACATTTTTACCTAAGTGTGTGTGTGCTTGTGTGTGATGAACTTTGGGCTGTGGTCCCAAACAGGCTTCTTACATTAAAAGTTCTCTCCAAGAGATTCTTCTCCACAGCTTTCCTACAGTAGACAGACAAATGCTTGTTTGTTTCAGATGTGGGAATGTTTGTTTGTAAATGATGTGGTATGTTAAGCTTGCTTGTATACTTGAGTGTGCTCCTCCACACACAGCTGACACAAGCCGTTTACATACAAACTACACTTCCAGCATCCCGGTGAAACTTTCAGCCCCAAATGTTTTCTGATGATAGCATCATGATGAAACAATTTATTGTCCATGTACTTTTAGCCTGAGGACAGAAATTGATACAAAAAATTAAAACAGCTAAATCATTATCCACATAATAATGTCAGTTTGATCAGTTTTACATGATCACATTGTTCTACAGTAATTAAAGTTTCTCTCACTCAGTTTCTCTCTCTCAAGATTTAAATAGCTTTACTGGCATGGTGAGAAGCGACTTTACATTGCCAAAGCATAGAAACAAATGCATACATTTTTAAATACATAAAGATGTATTTAAAGAAATTATACAGCAATTAAATACATACATTTTAACACAAATACATGTGAAAATATGTATATTTACACAACTCTTTCTCTCTTCCTCTTTCCACACAGACAGATACAGATACAGACAAAGCGTCTGTTTTTACTGACACTGATTTGACTGTATTCAAGAGAATGAAAGAATCCTGCTTTTATTTTTCACACTGTATTTGCACTTTGTCACGACACTTTTGTCAAATAATATTGGATCATTTTAAGAAAAAAGTTAACTTGAGTAAAAAAGGAATTGTGACACTACCTTGAAAGAAGCAGTTTAGATAACCAACTTCGAAATACATGACTATAGGTAACATCTTATATAGCACTATAGACTAGTCAAGACATTAAATCAATAGTGACAAACAATATATTTATTTTCATCATGTATCCATAACCAAACATAGACCTTAGCAGGTGTTTTTTTACTTTTTGGTTGGAGTAAAGGCAGACGATAAAAAAGAGGAAGTGGAAAAGGGCTGAGCTTATTTTTCTTCATGTATCATCTTTTCTCCCCTCTTTCTAGAGGTCAAAGGTTAATCCAAGGCATAAAGGATACGATGTATATCTTTTGAGTAATGGCGAGATGATCTGTATGGAGATGGTGTGACAGTGTGCAGTCTTTAACCTCTGCTGAAGACTGATAGAGGGTGTGTTCAGTAATGTTGTAGGCGGGGCTCCACTATACTAAAACTCAGATTGGCTACATGATGTAATTCCAGTAAAATGTAATGTTTAGATATTAAGCATTCATACTAAGATAATATTTACTACACTCTTCCCTTACAATAAACATAACCCGCTTACAACCCTGTTGATATCATGAGATTTAAAACAAAAGCCAAGACCACTTAAATGTCACTTTTTGACAAGTTTTACTATATTTGTGAGGGTGTATAAAAAATATTTCTCATACAAGTACAGCCAAAGCTGGTCACAAACTTTCAGCAAAGAATGTCATGTTAGTAAGAAGTTTCAGAACAAAAAGAAATTTAAAATGAAAAAAGAAACTTTAGTACAGTGATGTAAATAAGGTAAAAGGGTGAGGAAGGAATGATCTCTGCCACGACCCTGTGACTGTTTGTTGACAATCTCTCTCATGAAGGCACTTCATGAACAAAAAAGAGAGTGAAACAAGAGAGAAGAAGAAAGCAATGCCTTTTATGATGGATGAGGGTTTCTGTTGCATTTGGAGAGAGTGCAGCTGTGATGAGCTGCTAGGTCCAGGCAAACAAGTGGGCTACATCAGTGATGGCTGCTTAACAGGCAGCGGTCTGGTATCCACCTCCAGAGCCAGACTCATAATCACAGCCATGTTGAACATGAGGGCAGACACAGACCAAAACAGAGACACAAGTGAGGAAGGGTTTCAGCTGAAACATAAACAATCCTTTACCCTTATTCCTTTGGGAGAGACACAGAAAGAGACTCATTCATCTTGCTATTCACTAGATGAGAAAAAGAGTGAGATGTTTTGAGCAAGGCTAGTTGTGGTTGGACTTCTGAGGAAGATCTGCCAAAATGCATCTGTCACTGTGTGTCTAATGGTTTCTGCATAGTGTTGCTCGACTGTTGTCCAGAGTCCGTCAATCAAAATGTGTTCCATGCCTCTTCAGATCTTTATAGTGTCACTGTTAAAAAAAACTTACCATGGCATCTTAAGTATGAAACAATTGCCCTAAATTTAAGAACATCCATCATGTTTTCATCAACTGTAAGCAGTTTATCTATTGTTTTAAATAAAATAAAATTTCATCCAAACTTTTGGCATGTAAAATAACAGTGGCATTATTTGTTGCGTTACCTAAACATACTGAAGCAATTTCCCTTGAGCCGATCATCAGATAAAAGTTTCCACTGACATTTTTGTAACCCTTATTTCATCACCCCTGCATTTTATGACTCAGAACTTTCTCAATCCCTCATCTGGTCTCGCAGAACAGGCACAGAATCAGCTCCTTTAACGGGACACTTACGGAACTGTCAGCAGAGATCCAGTCATAGAGAAAGCGCCGCTGACGTAAATGTGTTTGTATGTGCCGAGCTGGTGCTGAAGCGTACACTTAATGGTCGCGGTGAACCGCAATTGAGTTAGCAAATTTTGAACCTTAGTGTCCCCCAGAATGAGACGGGGAGAGGATGGCACCCAGCACAACCCAAAACATATGGCCTGATGTTTGTCTTTGTTACTAGTGTAATTTAACAGGGGGCAGTGATTTTGTGTAGACAGACAAATGCTGTGTCAGATGTGTTTACCCGGGGAAAATAGGCATTTCCACATAAAGTTTCACATTTATTTAGAATAGTAATGTTTTGGAAACAAACAAACTGTTGAAAGCGACTTCTAATGGGTATTTGAAAGCTTTTAGATTAGTCACAGGCTTCCACAGAAGGTATTTTGAAACTGCGTTCATAAACTTTATATGGTGAGGGAGTTAATTATTACATTAATAATTTATATGTATAAATGATGCATAGTTTTGATACACAGTATTTTAATTTGAAAGTGTTCTTGTAGCTCAACTGGTAACATGGCACTAACAATACCAACATTGTAAGTTCAAATCTCAAGGAACACACATTCTGATAAAAAGTCACTCTGGATGACATTGTTTAACAAATGAATAAATGTTATTTACCTTCAGGTCAGATAACCAAATGTATGTATAGCATGACCCCCACACCCCAAGTAAAAACGTTTTTTGTCTGTTGAAGTATTTTGGCTTTCATTATCAGATGATTGTAGTGTTGTTGTTATTTTTTTTAGTTCATGTATGATACACTAAGGATTTTTGCTAAAGGAGGGTTTGATAAACTGCAGAGGGCCTCACTAAACTTTCTCTTTCACTCTCTCTCTCTCTCTCTCTCTCTCTCTCGCTCTCTCTCTCTCTCTCTCTCGCTCTCTCTCTCTTTCTCTTATCTTTCTGGTGAAGCAATAATTATAGCTGTAAGATGTCTCAGGACATACACAGCCGCTGTCAGGATGCCCTGATGTTAAGTGTCACAATCCATCATGTGTTTGGGTTAAAGAGTGATTCCCCTTCCTGCACCACACACTTCACACTTGCCTGAGCTTTTCTCCAGGTCAGTACACAATACACTGGTAACCTTTATACCACTAACATCATCAACATCCTCTCACACACACACACACACACACACCCTGAGAGAGGGGGCAGAGAGAGGAAATATATTTATATCTCATGTTTGATGGTGTTATTTTTCGAGCGTGCAGTGCTGTCGCTACGTGCTGTTTTGGGATATTTAGTGGAGAGAGGTGAGAGGAACGAGGATGGATTTCCAGGCCAAACACTGGTCCACATTTGAAGTGCTACCGTCCCCCTGCTGCGGTAAATGACCTGGCATCAGTAATGCTGTCCACAGCCCTGCTGCTGACGTCAGACACACAGGGAAACATTGTCACCAAAACAAGAACAACACTGCGAGGGCCATGTCAGTCTGTAAAGCATTAGAATAAAGGTCAGGTGTAATTGTCATGTAGGAGATTTGTGTTGTGTAATGGATTCTAAATATAACCTGTAAGGGCAAACAGAAAGGATTTCGAAAGAAAAACACAGAAATAGAGAGAAGCTGTATCGGTCAAAGTAGTGTGTGTGGATGACACATCATGAAAATCAAAGGATGCAATACATATGTAAAAGATGTCCATCTCTTTTCCTTCTCTGTCTCATTTTTGGTCTTAAAAATCTGTACATGAAGCTAAATATCGTGTTAATTGTGTGATACTTATTTTTGGACAATTGTTCCCTTTTTACTCTGTCCATTCAAAACACTAAGATTTAAACTCACAGATGTTCCGGGTTTTACTTCTTCCTTCTCTGCTCACTCTAGGGAGAGACCGAAATCAAGATACAACAAACACTTGCATGTTTTGCACCCAAATCGCTTGTGTGTTTGTCAGTTATTAATTTGATTTAGTTTAATTTGGAAAACATCTTCAGCAAGTTTCCTGGTGCTCGCTTTGAAGTGACAATATTAAATAATAAAGCCCAATTAAATATAAATCACAGCGGGCCCTCTGTTGGCATTTGTGTGATTGTGTGATGTTTTTAGAGCATATTTGATCATTCTCTTTGCCTGGTTTCCTAACAGACCTCATCTAGTTTAATTGAATAGTTTCTCTCTCTCTCTTTCTCTCTCTGTGTCTCTCATTGTTGTTGTTGCCCACCAATCATCCTTGTCTACTTCCTTGAGCACGTAATGCATGCAGTAAATTATTTAGACCAAATTAATTTTACAGCACCTTGTTTCCACCGAGCATGCCAACATCTGTTGTCAAGTCACAAGTTTACATTGTTGGTCATTACTTTCCACAATGAGCAAAATGTTTTATTAACATCCCTTGGGACGCTTTCTTTGGATCAGACAGAAACGCTGCTGCTTACTGAACATCCCCAGAACTTCAATAATCAAAGCTTGGCTGTTGTTTGGATAGCATTCTCCTCACCTTTCTCAACTAAGCACAACAATCCAGTGGAATTGAGCTATCGTATGGCACAAAACCTCTGTCAGAAAACTGCTGACTGCGGTAAAGTAGCAGTTGCTGTAAAAGTGGTGTCGCGCCTCCTGTTTTTCTGCTTAGGCTAATACAATTCTCTACTCTATTGTTTCTCTAATGATAGTAACTGAAGGGAGCACTGCTAAGGTATTTAAAGAAGTCTGTTGGGTCTACCTATACAGTAGACTTGCTGTTTTGTACTGTTTTGCTACACTCAGTTATAGGAGCAACAATACTGTCCCATAGTGAGAATAAATATTGATAACATTATAATTAATGTTACATATTAAAGGATAAAGATGGTCAAGTCAAATCTAGAACGGACAGCATGTTTCTTATTTTACACTTAAACAGAAGCTATGTTGTTGATGCATGTTATATGTGACCGCACCAACTGCGCTGTACACTCCTTAAAATAAAAGGTCCTAGGTTGTATGGTTCCAAAAAGAACCTTTATGTTGCAAACAATATCTTTGAAGATTTAAAAAAGTTCTACAGACAATTTAAAGGTAAGAAATGTTTATTTTAAGAACCTTTGAAAGCAACGGAAAGGTTCTTTGGTAAATCAAAATTGGTTCTTCTACAGCATCACTACAAAGAATCATTTTTAGCACCTTTATTTTAAGAGTGTATGTAACTCTTTATGATTATGTTCAGCTGTGTCAAATCAAACTGACAATCACAGCACTGACTAGTTCACAAGGTATGTGACCATGCCTGGAATTTACAGTTTCAGAACACAAATGATATATAATCAACTTAGATTACAAACTACACAACAAAACGAGTGTTTAACAGCAAAGAATAACCATAGATTTAAAACAAATAACAATTAGGAAAAGAAGAGTTGTTTTCAGCTTCGTTATTTTATAGGAAATTCTCTCTGTCTCTCTTTTCCCTTTTTATTTCTGTCTCTCTGTACCTCTGTGCTCTGAAGTGAGCGTGCTCATTGACTGGTCCTGTGCCAGCGACAGATGTGCTCGCTAAAATGACTAATTGAAAACCCAAAACAAAATCAGCAGCCTGGCTATTTGGTCCCCTTAATAAGAGAGCTATACACACACACACACACACACACACACCTCTCATCAGACAAGCCATTAACAATCACCAGGAAAGATGAAAACAACGCTTGGTTTATTCACTAAATGAAAGCACATAACTAGATGCTTTCCCAAGAGTGCATTTCCAGTTTTAATAATACATCAAGGAGCCATGGCCCCAGCACACACAAGCTTTACACATGAGCCAAGCACATACACGCACATGCAAATAGACAAATCCCAATGTCAGGAATTTAGCAAAAAGATACACGCTATTACTTAGCCAGTTAAAAAGAATGGGTAGCAGGGAGTGTCAGTAGGTCTCCAGCTAAACATCACTAAACATCACTCTTACATTTTCCAAAACACGTCAACAAGCAGTGCTCCATTTTCATGCCCTCTTTCTTTTTATCTGCTGTTTTGTTTTAAAAGATTCTGCAGCTTCAAATTACGGGCATGAATAATACAATACTGTCTAATTAAATACTGTTGTTTAATATGCAAAAATCTAATGATAATGAGATTGTGCAATACCTTGGAGTAAAGAACATTATAAATTACTTGTGAGACGGCTTGACCCGAGCGGACTGCATTAAATGTGCCTTCAAAAAACTGAATGCGTGTGTAAGCGTGCGTGTGTTCCTTAGCAACACGGACTGTGTTCTATGATCGTTTTCACTGCTCAATAGGCCATTGTGTGTTCTACCTCTTATGACAAGCATAGTCATGTTAGTGCACAAGGAGTGTTTACAATCAAACAGAATAATCACATCTATTGAAAAAACAGAAAGAGAGAGAGAGAGTGAGAGAGCAAATACATGACTAAACATCCAATGAGAACAGTAAAGGAACATCAACAAAACATCTGTGATAGTTAATTAAATTAGTCTGGTTTCTTCGCTTTAAAACATAGAGGTAACTGCTATTAAAGCTCTACAAACAATTATTACTCCCTCTATACTTGCAGCAAAAAGCACAAAACAAGAGCGAGAGAGAAAGAGAGAGAGAGAGAGCAGATACAAGATTGTCTTACATTCTGCTCTGGCTTTGCTCAGCTGAACAAAGATAAAACACCACCAAAGTCTCTCCATCTTTCTGCTTTCATCCCTGTTTTGTTTGGTGTTTGGAATTTAAATGTCAAAAATCCACACTTTTCCTGTTCTGATTGAGTCTGTGTTGTTGTGTTTGACAAATACCCCTGTGTTCATGGATCTGATGAATATAAAAGTCTTCAGTGTAATATTTATTTATTTAATTTGAATGGCAGAGATAAAGAAGCAAAAAGATGGAGGTTGTCATTTTAACAGACTACTTCAGATCTTCCACCATAACACAAAACAGGCAATCGCATTATATCTGAGCACACGCAGCTTTGTTCCAATGACAGTCGCGATCAATCTAATCTAGCACGCGTGCAACATCTGTAAGTGCATTGCAAAATATTTGTTTATTTGTGAATTTGTTTATGTGTATGTGCAGTGAGAGGTCTTTGTGTGCTGTGACTATGGAAGGGCTGAGTCTAATGATTTCTTCATGTATGCTCATACTGCAGATATATTTATGTGCTGTTGGTATGTGTGTGTGCACTGGGGGAGGTTCGGTATTAAAATTGCTCCAGTAATATTCACTGTTTAATAAATTGTGGCTGACGTGCGCGGGATAGATCCCGTAGTTAACGTGAATGGCTATAATCCTTTACGTAGATGAAGAGGTTTTCAGTGCATGCTGTCAAACACAATTGTGCCATTCCACTGCAGATGGGCTGGGAGGTGCCCGCATAACTCACCCCCATTTGATAGGCCTCTGAGATGTTTATTAAAATTTTAACAAGACTTTGAGCTTGACAGGTTCATCAGCTATTCAAAGCAGCTCAACTGATCGACACGCGGAGGCAGACGCCCGTTTCTCGCCCCGCGTCGATGACCTTCCGCCGCGCTGAGCCGCCAACGACGTCCAATGACTTTCCCCGGGTTTTTATGACCGAATAAATATCAGCATGCGGGGCTATTCATCAAGCATTATTGTTATGATTGTTTTTATGTCTAAACTATAAACAAATACTTGATTATAAAGTAAAGGGATAAATCTTCAACTGCAGTTTGAAGGGGCACGCATGCCACGAAACAGTCGTTTGGATTAACAAAGCAGGGTTCCTCTCTTCCTCATTTTCTCTCTCTCTCTCTCTCTATTAACGCTTCCTTTTAGAGTTGGGTGAACATGATGACCTCAGTGCAGCATTGTGAACTTTAAACCTTTGAATACTAATCAAAGTACACAAGACATCTGACCTTGGCCAAGGTTCTAAAGTACTTCATAAAAAGAGATCAGTCTCATGTGTCTGAAAGCTGTGTTGTCATGGCAAACGACTACAGCGAGTTCAGGACAGTTTACCTTCTGATTATAGAGGAATATGGTTAAAAACCAGAGCAGAGCTAAGGTCATTTGTTGGTATGCAGATACTAGTGTGCACAAGCTGTCAGTGTCTGATAAATGAGAAGTAAATGTAGTTATTACTTGAGAAAAACTTAAACAAATGGATGACCACAAATTTCTTACAGATTCATTATTCTTCTGGTTATTATTGTTTATCTTCCCTGTAGATAACGAGGCAGTTGGTGAGGTCACATGCTTTATCAGAGAGAGGGGAGATGTATTGGCCATTCACAAAGTTTACGCAACAAAGCCATGACTTCACACTAAGAAGCAGTTAATTTTTGAGGGGTTGCTTATTGAAGAAACAAACACACATACACACACTCACACACACACACAAACACGTTGGCATATGTGGTTCATGAGGATTTGCCATAGACTTAATAAGACCCCTAAACCAAACCCACTTTTGGCATTTTTTAATTAACAAAAAAAATCACCATTTAGCACGTTTTTTGAGCAATTTGGTTTATGAAGACACAGAAAGTGTCCCTATAAATCATATTTACATTATTATACTTTATTATTTACTTAACTATTTAGGCATAAGCCATAGACTGTATCTAACTAATTGCAATTAATAATTGTAATTACCCTAACCTGTTTAACCTATTTAAATTTGATAAATTTGTCCCAAGAGTACAAATGTGTGCACTTCAATGTACAGAAACACACACAGGTAACTGTACAGATACAGGACAGAACATCAGTATATAAGCAACAACATTCAAACCAAGCAGTTACTCTGAATTACTTTCATTTTCTTTTTCTATTTAACTGAGGAGAAAAGGGGTTATAAGGAGGGCATAGAGTGAGTGAGAGAATTGCTGCTTCAAATAAATAAAATTGCATTTATGCAAAGGCAGCATTTATTTCATTTCCAGTTGGAATGAAATGTTTTTATTTTACAGAGAATTGCCCTGAGCCATAATAAATTCGCCCTTCTCTGCTTTGTGCCATAGTGTTTAACATGCAGATAAATCACACTGGGACTATGATGCATTTATTCTAATAACTGCCTAATGAATACTAAACACAATATCTTTTCAGAGAGACTAACTTTAAAAGCTTTTAGCAGTACAGAAGAATTAAAAGGTTCATGACTGTTGGCTAAAGTAACAACAATCTTGGATATCTGTTTATGCATTCCTTTAAAACACCACCATACCTGATCTCACTTATTCTAAGTGGTTTCACAGAAAAATTGTTGTATTGTTGTCATACTGGGACATTTGTCCTAATGCCCACAAAATTGGAGGTGGGTCTCATGCCCCTGAAACCATAATCAAGTAAAACACTGCCAGGCATAACACACCAGATATTAACACGCGCAAGCTGTAACTCACAGAGCAGGGCTGTGGTAGAGTTCTGTGACAGGAAGCATTGATAGGTCATCTCTAAATAGAAGCGAAGCCAAACTGGGCAGGTGGGCTCCAGGAGGCGCTGTACAGCCTTCACTTTTGAGTGGAGTGGCCTGAGGCTCTCAGCCATCAGACTCAATGGCGGCCACAGAGAAGATGTTGTTCAGGGTAAGGATGTATTTGGCCAACATATTAAGCAAGCAGAAGCTGCAGGCAGTCATTGCAGCCAGTGGACGATGGACTATGCTGTTAAAGTTGAAAGATTGTGGAGCTATGAAACGAGAAATGTTTTCTCAGTTGCTCAGCCATGGGTAGGACTGGAGTGATATATCAAATATTTATGATATATTGCACTTTTTGTTTGGCCATCAGGTTTCCTAAATACAATTTTGCCTCTTGCAAGCATGAAAGTGTCAAGATTTAATAGCGCCCTTGATTTAAACTTCAGAAACAAAAATAGTATTGTTGTTAAATGTAAATTTATTTCTGTGAACCTTTTCAAACTTTCCATTTTAAGAAATTGATTTAAAATACTGATTCAGTTTTTTGTTTGCACCATCACTCAAAGACAACATTTACATCTGGTATTAATGTCTTTTGAGATATATTAAATAATGCAAAAAGGGTAAAAGATATTGACATTGTTATCTCCTCATTCTAGCCCTGAGTGTAAGTTTTTGTCAGGAATAAGCACTTTAATAAAAGCCCTACGATGGATATATATATATATATATAGAGAGAGAGAGAGAGAGAGAGAGAGAGAGAGATGCCTTATGGGTAGTTATTTTACAGTATTACAGTGGTATGGATGACCAACTGTGGAAAACAGGGAGGATGAACAAACTAAATGACTAGTTGCACAGTCTGATGAGCTGGAAGGGGATAATGATGGTTTGGCAAAGCAGCAAACTTTGGCAAAGTTATTCATTTTGCCACAATACTGACATGTTTGCCCCTTGTTTGGGTAGTCTTGACCTCTGGCAGAGTGAGATGAGGAGCCACAATTACACCAGCTTTGAAATTATGGACTCTAAAGTGCAGATTAGTGCTGTCATTTAAAATTAGTGGTAAGAAAGTCTTTACATATTGTGACATGAGTATGATGAGTGCAGTAGAGAAAAAAAGACTAGCTGAGAACCTAACTGAGCAGCAGATTCTATTTTAAATGCTAAAGGCCCATTTCAGAGTGAGATCATTAGGTATAATTACTGTGGATATGCTCTAAACATGTTTTCTATAAGTTCTTAATTTACAGAATTTATTATCATTCAGTTCTGCTATGATACAGTGATATATGTAGTTTGACTCATATGACTCATGGTAGTTTTTCAGTTTCTTTCTATCCAATTCAGCATTTCCACAACACCTAACACAGTGTCTTCTGTTGAGTTTGTTCATACTGTTTATTTTAAAGGCTTTTTTATGTCTGTTGCAGGAATATTGGCACTACTGGCTTCATTATCAACGCTACATTAGCATGATAGCAGCAGTGAGAAAGAGAGAATGGCCTTTTTAAATAGAACCAATTATGAGGAGGATTTGATGTCTCCTCTGGGTTGTGGCAGGATTGCTCTCGCTCTTTCTGTCTTTATCTTTTTCTTTTTGATAGACAGGTCTGGTGCAGTGAACTTGCTTAGCTTTTGCTTATAAGAAGGTCAGTGGTCTGCTCTTTTCAGCTTCAAAACATGCTTCAGATTTCTTAATTAGGCCAAAAGACTTGTAAAGATCCTAATCTGACTGGTGGTGAAGGATATATTAAAAACGCACATGCAATTGGAAGAGTAAAAACTATTTGAATCCTGTGGTTTGAGGTCACACAAACATGCTAAATGTGCGGAACATTCACTGCTAGCCATAATTGTGTGTGAATTTTTTACTGCATTTTCACACCACGAAAAGTCTAAAGCACCATATTAACACAATGCTTTAATGTATAGGTAAAGAACTAAATAAAGTACATTTTAAGGTGTAAACCCATTTATAACCATCAGACGTCCTCGAGGTCTACATACTGAGCTTTTTTTAGATCTTTACCATACACTCTTTAACTGATTATAAAGTGTTATTCATTCATAATTATTCATTTTGACTCATTTTGTTTGTCTCCAGCAAAATGTTTCCAGCTGAGCACATTATTTATCACTTCTATTCTGATTAAATGTGAAGGCCCCATTGGGCCTATTTGTACACCATGGAAAACTATGACACGACACAACACAAATGAACAGGAAAAGTTAACTCTTTTCCTTTTAATATCCTTTTCTTTCTTTATGGGTATAATTTATATAATTGCACGTCCCCACCAGTCTCCAGGCTATTGTCTAGTGAGTTGTGTGTCATCTAAAACTTGGTTTTGAAATACATGCGTTTTCTGCTGTCAGTCAGCGAGGCTCCAGGAGGGTCTGCAGAGAACAATGCATCGGAGAACCACAGAGCTGCTGTGTTTGGTCCAGCTTTATGTAGGGAGGGGACACCACATTTCTCCACATTTAATGGTTATTATAGCAAGAGACACAAACATAAACCTTAGCATTTACACAAACCATAGACACATCATTGCATCCACAGCAGATTACTGCATCTATGGGTCTCGCTCTCTCTCTGCTGCCTTTCTCTCTTTCTGCATACTGTTTTCTTTTCAGTTCTTTTCTTTCCGTTTTCCTGTTGCTCCTCTTCAGTTCTCTTGAGTTCTCTTCAGTTCTCTGTCTATCACTCTTTCTCTCTCTCTCTCTGCGTCTGTCTTTTTCTGTGTCCCTGTGGGAATCGCACTGCTAGTGGAAAGCTCAGAGGCTTGGTGTGGTGGAAGAATAGCTCTTATTTGTTTGGACAGGGACGACCTCAACTGACCTGACCCCCCTATGGTTCTGTGTGTGAGTGCTGGGGAGACCTCTGGAGACTGGTTTGTGTGTGTTTGCGTGTTGTATGAGAACAAGTAGGTATGTGTGTGTGTACCATTACCACCTCAAAGTTTCTTTGGATAACAACGCATTTACATTTGGAGGGCCTGAATTACAAATAGCTCAAAACAAAGAATTTAGACCAGATTACACTTGTTTATAATATGCTACTGCACCTTAAATATATATAAAAAGCAAAGTTTAAAACTAAAGTGATATTACAAGCATACATGTTATTTTCACACATCTAATCTGCAAAGTATTATAAAATGAGACATCCCCTTCTCTCACAGAGTAAGCCAACAACCTATGAAAAGGCAAATATATTCTCCCTCTCACTTCACACACAGATACAGTAATGGTCACTTATAGAATTATCACAGACAGCTACTTTAATTTGCTGCTGTATTTTGGTGACTATAACACAGTAATATATAACTACCAGAAATAGTTCTTTGTAAACTTGTCGTCTTCCTGTGATTCCCGTAAATTATGTGACTACAGTTCCTTACTGTTTCGGAGAAGTTGGCAATTAGCCTTAACTATCCTTAGAGACCACCGATTCTCAGTCTAACCCAGCTTCAAAGATTTGTTGTATGGCACTGTTTTCTAACACGATGTGCTGACTACTGTGATCATTCAGTGGGAGTGTACAAATGTGTGTGTGTGTCAGGGCCTGTGGCGTACGTGACTTGTGTGGGTGCGCGCAGGACAGGAGAGGTAAATGTGTCTTAAAGTGTGTATGTGTTGTTCTGTGCATGACCTGTGTGTGTGAGGACAGCAGTAGGAAGGTGTGTATATTTGGAGAATGTTGGTTTGACTCCAGTGTGCTCATTAGCCAACCGCTGTGGGGTCATTCTGACCACATCAACTTCCTAAAAAACACTCCCTTCGAGCACATGGAAATGTGTGTGTGTGTGAGTGCTGAATGCTGGTACACAACATCCTGGTACAAGTTCACAGATAAAAATAACAAAATGAGAAGCATGAGTAGCTTATATTGGAAAAACTGTAAGAGAGAGAGAGAAAGCAGATAGAGAGAGAGAGCTTGAGAAAGAGAAGGATGAAAACATGGCCTTGCTTCATGTCTCAAGAACAGGCTAAGTGTGTGTGGGTTTGAGGCCAAGTATGAGAGTGAGTAGGAAGGTAAGAGTGGTGAATATACCATTAGGATTTATGTCAACCTGATGTGTTTTTGTGCAATCTTTCCTCTACTGATTGTTGTTGTAGTGGCCATATGGAGGTTGGCTGTTCATGATGGTGCACTTGGAATACCAGGCTGGTTAATTAGGGGTTTCCAAGGACACTAGAGACTGGCACACACTCACCCACACAAATGTAACCTTGTATACTTACAGAGGGCTAGAGAAAGAACAAGAATGAAGAAAACAAATCTGATAAATTAACAGAAGAGTATGTTTTAGATAACAGGCAACACTGGTATACAATTAACAGCTAAAAGGTCAGACAAAATCATAGTCATTTTTTCCCTAATGAGGATAATTACTATAAAAAATTATTTATAGGAAAGTCCACAGAGATTCACAGATTTAATGGTCTTACAATGTTTATTGTTGTAATTGCTAAGACAACTGCATATCTTGCTCAAATGGCTTTGGGTCTTTAAATTTGACCTCTAAGAAAAATGTTCAAATACCACATCATGTCTGGTTTAAAAACTTAATTGCAGTTGTTGTTCACCTTTAAATCAAGACTGTTGTTTGAATAATTATACAATAAAATTGCAACTTGTGAAGTTTTCACAACCTTCCCTGACCCTTCCCCACTGTTAAATGAAAGCTGAACGTAGAATTCTGGGACAGTAAAATTTGTGAACTGGACTCATGATTTCAGACTTTCTCTAGCAAATGGTCACAATAAGCAAACAAGTTAATCTTCTTTTGAAGATTAAAAACATCTTAGCTGTCAACAGTAGCAGGGGGAAGATATCCCAATACATCTGATATCTACATTTTAAGTTAAGTTTATTCCTTCTTCATCCATCAGTGGATGGCTGAAGCAGCATCTGTCCACTGCAGGGGTGAGCCGCAGTGCATCATCAAGACCATGAGGAGGATCATCTGCACTCATCTTTAATCCATCAACATGCTATATGGCTCAATGTCAAGATCATCTGCACATTCACCACCATGTTCTAAATCTAATACTTATGTAGCTCTGCTGTTAACCATGACTCTTTCATCAACCAAGTTGATTACATCTAAATTGCATGAAGGATGTCAACGTGTTTGTGATTAACTCTTAACTCTTGTTGGTAGAGTTTGATGTGAATGGAGCTTAATGAATAGGTAAGTCATGTCCTTTCTATTGTATGTCCCTACTTGGTATCCTTTAAAGATATAATGTAAAAACAATCAGGTAAATATTGTGTACGGTCTTGTAACAATTGCATCTACTGCACAAATCTCAAACAGAAATCTGGATTTCAGTGTTAAAATACTGTTGGTTTATAACTGAACAGAACTGAATTTCAGATAAATCGTACTGCCTAACAGAGGTAGAAACGCGTAAATACCGCTTAATTCCCATACACTCCTTTTTTAAATGGTAGCAGTCTATCTCTGTTTAAAGAAATATCTAGTTTGGTATTCAAAACAATAATTCTCTCTCTGTCCCCTGCCCCCCATCCACCTGCTTCATTTGAATAAACTATTCTTGGTTGTCAGGAGGAAACCTTCACTTTGACTGACATTATTTTCCTCTAGTGCATTCTCTCCCTAAAGGAAGAGTTAGAGACGCTGCTATTTAGATTATGGCAACAATAGGTTTGTAATCATTCAATAAAATGTCATGCAGAATGGCAGGATATGAATTTAGAGGATGCCATGTATACAAAATATTGAAATCTACACAACTTTATGTATATATCATAATTTCTAATAATGTTTTTGTGCATGGCTTTGGTATGGTTTGTGGATTATAACTAATGTAATTTATGTTTCCTAAAACTGTAGTCAGTGAACTGATGTCAACAGTGGAACAGAATGATGTCATATATAAAGAAAAGGGCTTTCTGGAAGTTGTCAATGGATCAATGGCTTTAATTTATTTTGGTGTGGTCTGCTCTGTTTCCCTATAACAGCAGGTAAGATGTTTTGTTACATATTTTACAAAGCAACTCTCATGTGTTCTTTGTGTTTAGCACTGCAGTGTTTGCTGCAGATGGGATTATCTGATAATTCCTTTCAATTAGATTTTGCCAAATGCTGCGCTAATATCACCTACATTGATAACATCAGTCAGGCTGACATGTGTGCACAGCCACAGTCTGATAACTCCCCTTGACCTTGGCTTAGGGGTCATTCTCTGATGTGAATGTGTGTGTGATTAGGGTGGTCAGTTTGGCTGTATGTTGTTTTCTCTCACTCATCACAATCATCCAGAACAGCCCAGAACACCTCTCTGTCTGATTTTAATTTCCTGCCCCTAACGGAAAATTCTGTCATCATTTACTTACCTTCATGTTTTTTTAAACCTGTATGACTTTGTTTCTTCTGTGAAAGTAGCGACTGACATTGTTACTCTCTTTGATTAAACTAACAACACATTTAGTTTCCACTGTGGAATCAAAATTCTTTGTTGACTTTAAACCTTAATATTGATTTTTTTAGGCTAACTGTGTGTCTCTGGGTGTGTAACAAAAATAGTGTTTATTATTAGATGTATTTTGAGAATGGAAGAGGAACAGGAAATTGACTACACTACCTTTTCCACACGCTGTAGACTGATTCTTGTTTAATGTCTCACTTAAATGAATATCCAGGGAATTCCAATAAAACGTCAATTAAATTCTGTTAACTGTATTTTTTCTATTGATCTCATGGATAACCTGTAAATATACACTAAATTTATAATGATGACCATATAGTGAACATTGCTGCTCACACAAGTATACAAGCTACATGCAGATTAACAAGGTTAATCAGTGCACAATTGTCCTTCTTTACCACTGCTTGCATCATAAGCTTCTTAGACAGACTGTATGAAAAAAACAGTGTCTCACACAGCTGTTGTTATAAATGTTGGGTGCTTAAATGTATCTCACTGGAAATTTTAAATGTAAATTACATGCTTTTATTAGGTCAAGTTTGTCTAATTAAGTCTCATTAATTCTATATTGCCTATTTGCACAATTAGCAAAACACCCACTCGTCTTGTCTTAGTATTGGAGTTCTCTTAGTTGTAGACAGGTATTGCTTTAAATTCATGGTTTTGTGTTATAAGCCTGAGGGCGTTTGGTGGCTAGCCTCTTGTCTACTGTATAAATGACATGTCTTATTAAAGCACTGATGGCAGGGTTGTGCTTCATTGTCATGAGCTCATAACAAGACCATCACTGCCCTTGCTCCTGAGGTCACCATTACATTTGACCTCTGTCTCATCATCGTCCTTAACGTGACACATCTCCCCTCCACAGGGGCTGCATGTACCAATCACATGCTTGCGTGTTTGATTGCAGGGCCCCCTGATTGGCCAGAGCAATGTTGGCCTGTCTAAAAAAGGGAAATCGAGGTTGGCCCATGCATTCTAATGAGACAGATATAGCATAGCACTCTAATGTCTTACACACATATACACACACACCCTCAGTGTTGTTAAGCAGGGCCCAGCTGCAGGCTGTCAGGTTGCTTGTTAGGCCCAGTTGGAAGGCAGGCATAGTGGGCCACCTAATACTGTCATTTTCTTTCATTTTCTCTCTCTCTCTCTCTCTCTCTAAAACTAGTCTGTATTATTTTGTATAAGAAAGGACCAATTGCCTGTTTTTTTTATCTGTGAGTGCGCACACCAGAGGTCGTGTACCCCATGGAGGGTATTATGTATGTGCGGATATGTTTCTGACAAACTGTGTGTGTTTATACATATCTCTGTGCAAGTCATTGCGCACACTCAGAAGCGCGTTGTGTAAGCGCTCAACCTTCTACAGACCCGTAGAGATATGCTGTTAATGATACACCTGTCAGGCTCAGAGACTCCGGAATGCATTTTGTTTTTTGATTAGAATGCCACATTGGCCTTTGTCATCTGCTCTGTCAACCACTGGGGGGAAAAAGCATTGTTATTACCACCCGCATAATTACTACTCAACATCATCATGCAGGCCTGCCACATGCATTGACCAATCAGCATCTTCCTCTACCCTTCATCTTTTGCTTCTCATTACCTTTCCTCACTCAGCTAATAGGCGTATACATATAGAATATAGCATATATATGGAATGATATAATGACAGGAGTTTTTCAATACGGCTTGATTAGCCGTATAGAATTCCAGAATACTGAGAGTAGGTGGAACTGACATTTCTTCCAAATTATGTCACATAGGCACATGACATCCAACAGTGCGATAATGACTCCACAGAGATACAGCAACCTGACCAATTACATTTTCAGATGACAGCACCAACCCCATTAATGACACACAAGCGCATTACTATTCCGATCGCTAGGTGTCTTTTTAGCTGCAGGTGTAATTGGCAGTTGCTGTGGCTGGAGCAGTTTTCTTTTAGACAAGAACATCTCAATGTACTTCACACAAACACACACACTCACTCTTCTGAAACTCCCAGTGACATTAAACAGCACTAGCACTGTGTCTCCACTAGCTCACAGTGCCCGGTAGAAAGTACAAGCTGAGCACAGCACATTTCAAAACTCCTGATGTCTTCAACAGGGACTCCTACCTAATATTCTATCTCTCTAAGCACCGCATAGAGTCCTTTTTTGTAAGTGAGGTATATCTAAATATATGACAGCAATGTGCTTCTGTAGCTTAACAAGTAGAGCGCAAAACTAGCAATGCCAAGGTCATAAGTTCAATTCCAAAGGATTACATTAAGCGATGGGTACTTTTGTACTTTTTTGTATTTTTAAATTTTTATTGTACTGTAAGAACCCCATATAATAAAATTCTTTTGATAAAAAGACCATCAAACCTAAGGTTCTACAAACAACCATAAAATAACCTTTACTTTCAAAAGTGTAGTACTGTAGTTCTCGTCTGCTGCCATAGCCCTTATTTGACCTTTAACCTTCCTTCACTCACCCTTTTCTCTGCACTTTTACTCATTCTATCCTATAGCCCTTAGTTAGTTAAGTACTGTGCAAAAGCAGACTGCTTGGTTCTGGCCCATTGGTCAGGTAGGGAGGGGTGGGTAAGCAGCAGTTCTCAGGTGACTCGTCTGAGCTGGAGTGGTTCTGGTCATGTTGATAGAATGCTTTTGCCAAGAACTCATTCCACCCATCCTCACGGTACAATTAGCAATGCTGAGCAGCTTCGCAATTAACCGCTCGGTAATTGTCACATGCCCCACTTTCCAAATCAACCGCAGCAATATCTGTTTTACAGCAAAGTTTAATTACAAAGTGAAAGCATTTGCATTCTCCATCATTACCATTTTAAATGACTTTTTTACATTGTAGCCTCAGAAAGAGTGAAGTGGAGAGGAGAGGTGTGGAATAAATTTATGAAACTTAGTGTGGTATGGTTTGTTTTGAACCTGCTTACTAAGCAGGCGCTAATAAAGTTTT
>JAZGTJ010000263.1:224-100016 GCA_036877575.1 Botia almorhae
AAAAAGCGCAAAAATGACCAATTTCCACTTTGTAACATTTTTAGTGACATATATTACTGTTTTCAGCAATGTACAACATGTATATATCTGTAAACAACTCAAAAAAGGTGTTTTAGGGTGTTGTGACCCTTTAAATGGCCCTGGTTTTGCTGCATAGTTGGTGCCTGGCTACAGAGCATCTACACTTGAAAAACAAGGGTTTAGTGTCCTGAACACAATAAGGCCCTAAACCACATTTGAATAAAACTATTTTAAGATGGTACAGTGCTGCCAGGGAATTTGTATAGTTGGTGAGTCAGAATGATCTTAAGGGAGGAGTTTTGTAAGAGACCAATTAAAATAAATCATTGTGTATCACTCATGAGTTCAGGAGTCATTAAAGATATAAACAGAAATAAGGAGTTAAGGGTAAATATTGTAGATTTAAGCAGACCCAGTGTCTACAGAAAATAGCGTGTACAGAGAGACAAAAGAAAGACTGTTGACATTTTTGTGGCTTTAAAATTTTGGCTTTGACATTCACATGAAACCAAATTGCATGATCACATTTGCTACAACTAATCCAATGTCAGTCAAACCACTTGTTTAATACACTCAAATGATGTTGATTTGGGTATTGCTCCTCTGAGCTGAAGGGTGTGTGTGATAATGAAGCTCTGTCTGGGTTTATGAAGGGGCCCCTCGCTGTGAGATTCACAGTAAATGAGGGCTAGAGATAAACAGATCAAGCGCTGCAGCAAAGTCCCTAAAACGCCTCACGCCTGAGCTGCGAACATTCCCTATACTTACTGAAACAACATGTGGGAGAAAAGTAGAAGAAGGGCCATTCACAGAACCATTTAGACAGAATCTTTTCCCTTATCAAAGGCCAAGACCACAGCTAAATCTACTCTTCTTTAGGATATACACACACAGACACAAAAGTATATTATATTAAGTAAAAAAAAAACATTTGTTTGTCCTCCTCAGATTACTCTCTCATGTATATACTGGCCCCTTTGAAATGAAGTATGTTTGTTTTAAAGGAGGGCTTGGCTAAGATAAGTTTGGACCCACCCGCAGATGATTTCTCAAGCCAGTGATCTCACTGCAAAGGTAGTCAAAACAATAGGACAGGCAGGGTGCGTACATGTGAGTGAATATAACTATGAATGAAGATGATTAGATAGTTAAAAGATAGCATGGCACTCTAAAGGTGCCTGTATGAAAATGTATACTTGTAACTGATTTAAAGTCAGTGCGTGTCTGTATATGTTTGAGTTGACCCTTAACTGAGTGGCGAATGATCTCAGGTTACTCCATTAGAATGGTTAACACAAAACACGCCAGGAATGTGACATTTGTTAATCACTATTAACACCCAAACCTGTCAAGCCTCATTGGTTTAGAACTAAAGAACATTTGCTTTCCTGTAGCTCAACTAGCAGAGCATGGCGCTAGCAACAACAACGCCATGGGTTTGATTCCCAGGGAACGCATGTTCTGATAAAATGTGTCTTTAACGCACCGTAAGTTGCTTTGGATAAAAGCGCCTGCTGAACGCATGAAATGTAAATGCAATGCAGTTTACTTAGTTTAAAATTTATTTCCCTGTTAACATTTGACTGAATGGATAGGGCTGCTGCTGCTTCTCGCTTGGGTTCACAGTGAGAGACATCTGATTTTAGATGAGTCACTGTGTAATCTTTCTCTATGTCTCACACCACAGAGCAAAAATGCTTTAGTCTGTGGTTAACAGGAATGCTGTATTCAGGGAAACCGGTCCAGTCTTGGCAAATAACCTGTTTCAGTGAATAAATGTACTAGTGATTTATGAATGGATAACATCACTTTTTATTTTGGGAACTACCCAGATGGTCCATGACTGTTTATTTAGCTGAGGTGCCGTTTTTTAGAAACAAATGTGAACTTGGTCAAAAAGTACCCCAGCAGTACTGAAAATACTAAGCATCTGAGGGAAAATGCTACGATGTCACACCCTTTAGCATTTTTAACATCTAATTACAATGTCAAAAAATTAATATAATAAAGATTGACGGCTGAGACAAAATTTATTTTCAGACCTCGTCTGTCTAGGAACATAAAACATACTTAACGAGTTTCATTTACTAAGAGAACAATTAACAACATCACCAGGAGCATACGTCAATGTCAGCGTCGCTTACGTGTTGTTGTGACACCCTCCACATGTTAAACACGGCTACATCCCACCCAGTTTTAAATGTCTAAATAAGAACATACAACGGAAGCTTAGCGACAGATGAGGCTCAGTTTCCCCCATCAACAGCAATGACACAGTGACCCAATCACCGTAAGGTGGTCCGATGCCGCCAGCCAGCGGAGGATACACACCCTTCAACAGGCAGCGCAGAATCAACCCGAGCTTATCATCATGACACGACTCTTACAAATATTCGTATTTCTTTTTACAAACACAGTAAAGATGATATCTACGACTCTAGGCTCCTCCTTGATAAGTAAAGAATAACGTAGAAGCCAAAGTCCGGCTTCTGTTCTATCCCACAATAATACACGACTGCATAGCACAAATTAATATTGCCAACAGGTTTGCTAAGAATGGTGCAGGAGAGTAGCTAATATCCTGACATCACGCTTATCTGAACTGTCAGATAAGAGGCAATCCTAAAGTGGTTAACTATATACAATCTATACGATCTAATGTATATTTTAGGCAGACATGGATAATGACTATGCAGCGATGATGAGATGTATTGAATGCAGTTAGATATGAAAATATTGGTGTATGATGAGAGTCTGTAGGGAGCACAGGTGCGGTATGTGTATTAGTATGGACAGATGGTGGAGAAATAATGACAGAGCCTATGTTTTCCAAACCTTCGCTATAATTAAGTACATGAAGCCGATCTCTAGACGTGAGATTCTTTATCAATAGGCTTACAAAGTAATAGTCTAAATGAATATCAATGAAGGCAATTGTGTCAGCTGGAGATTTTTGCGCAGTGGCCGTAAGAAGGGTCGCACATTTCGCCAACCAACAGCGACGCACCCTTAAAGGAGAGCACGGGTCTACTTCTGTACGCTGCTAAAACGCGACGCGACAATGAGAACGCTCCCGTTATAATGAACCAAGCTGTATATGTTGGTTTGAATGTTACACATCGGGCTGTACGAACCGACACCGATCATTTGCAGTGTAGGCAGTATCTTTGATTTATCATGGAGCGTTCTAGTTTGCCGCGTCGCTTGCAGGTCCGCAAGAAATATCCCGGAGAGAGGCGTTTGACCGTATCTATGTAAAAGCCGCAATGCATCCAACGTTTACTTACTTTATAGAAGATCATCTTTAAAGTGCCGTAGAAACCCATGATGATGGTGGTGGTGATGATAATCCGGCTGTGATTTTACTGAGAGTCGATGAAGAATACTTCTAAATATATCTGCTCGATAAGGGCTCTGTTAATTCCGGTACAGCCAGGGACATAGTCATTCACGGACGGATGCATACGGAACTGAAACCAAATAGAAGAAT
The DNA here is from genome assembly GCA_036877575.1 of Botia almorhae. NCBI lineage: Eukaryota > Metazoa > Chordata > Actinopteri > Cypriniformes > Botiidae > Botia > Botia almorhae. Next base: position 3,736 of record JAZGTJ010000263.1, read on the forward strand.
CCAGCGATCTGCCCGGTCTGTCTCCTCCGAGCGGACTGACTGAGCTAACAGGAGAGAGCCGGGAGGGGAGGGGAGGGAAAGAAACCTTGCCCTCCTTCCCTCTCCTCGTTCGACACTCAACACAAAACTTTTGGATTTACTTTTTATATTTTTTAAGTATGTTTTTAAAACTATTTTCATATATATTTATATATGAATATTTATATATTTAAATATTTTAAAATAATTTTAAAATACTATTTGTTTGTCTGTCTGCATGCCTGTCACATCTGCATGTGTTAATTTTTGGATTTTATTTGTATGTTTATTATTGAAAGAAAAAAACAAGGTAATGACTGTACATGCAGTCAGAGGACGAAAGTGGAAGAGCCAGAGATTATATTCAACCGAAACCGGGTGGTGCACGCCTTTCACTTGTTGCGGTGCCTGATCCCGCCCCTTAGCCACTGAAGACGACTGCCTGCCCCTCCTCGCGTTATTTCCCTCAGACTGAGCAGGTGGTATTTGGCACTTGGGATGGTTTTGTGTGTGGACTGCATGATTAAAGGTCACCCCAGCACAGAGAGACACACACTAGCGTTGTAACTGAATCACAAAATACTTGTTTAAAACGGTTTCTTATAATATCTTAAGTAATCTGCACATAACAGCGTAATTTATTTTGCATTTTTGGTGCTTGTGTAAATCCAATACAGGAACAATTGCAAAATAAACAACTGAGAGCACACCATCAATTTATGCCAAACACAAGCAGAAAGAACTAGTAAAGCAACTAGTAAATGCTTGCTTGGTAGAAAGCCGTGTCACAAAAGGCATCTTACCAACCAAACTGGCTCTAGTGCATTGCTGTGCATTCATAAACAAGATCTATTGTGTTTTTTGAACAAACCAGATAAAGGATAAACAAGGTCAATTAAAAAAGTTGATTATATATCAGTCCTGTTGCACTGTTCCTGTGACTCATTGAACATGCTGAGGTTTGTCTCGCTGGCACCTCAGTGACGCACACACTAAGAAACCTGACTGTCCATATTAGGACATGGAGTGCCATGAAATATGCTAAATTACATTCTTTAGCCTTACAATTACTCATGACAGAGAAAATTTCACTTAAGTTTAAAATCAGCAGTTATTTCTTGCATATGAATGTGACTTTCCACGTCCAATGTAAACAGTACTAGTAAACCAACTGTAACTTCTAATTTTCTCACGATGTTATCTCAGAGTTTACAATCTAAAACCCATTAGAGCTTTTGTTCACAGGTAACAGACCATGTGATCCATCTTTCATCAGCACTGGGGCACGGAAGTTATGTTAAACCAATCATAAACCAATCAGTTGCCATGCTGAACCCCAGCAAATCGAAGTAGAACTATTTCATTACACTTTCACAAAATGGGTTAAGATCAAACAAACTGGCAAGTGTGGTGATACCAGACCAAGCAAATCTCACGGGACTGTGGTTGGTGTTACAATGCTCATTAAAACCTAATGAAGACAAATGAAATGTGGGAATGTCAAGTAAGCGTTAGCAAATGTGAACTCCAAGCCATTTGCCTGACATTCATTACAAAGGAAGCAGATTAAAAAGCATCCACTTGGGAAACAACCAGAATGGCGTCAAAACACCCAAAACAAATACGCAAAGGGCTGGGTGCTCCAAATAACACCAAACTGAATTGACAAGAAACCACATTATCATTTCCCAATTAAGTCCGGATCTAAATCCTGAGACAGCGTGACAGAGCTCAATTGGTAGAGCATTGCGTTAGCAATGCAAAGGTCATGAATTCGATTCCAAGGAAACACTTGTATTGACAAATGCAATGCAAGTTGCTTTGGATAAAAGCATCTGCTAAATGCGTAAGTGTAAATTCATTTAGAATCAATTTAGAATTCACTTTTCTATTGCCTCGTTTTAATAAGTGTATGTGAATTTAATTTTATTAACACAACATAACTATTGCACTTAAGGGTTTAACTGCTTTTCAAGTGTGGGAATCAGCTTGTTTTACTTTTTAAAAGAAACAACTATAAGCACTATAAACCAAAGCTAGTCAAAAAAAAAATATTGATTTAGATGCAATGATACAGAGGTTGGAGTTACTGTGATCCAGCGTTAGGGATGAAATTGCACCTGTCAAAAGTTTCCAGGCAATTTGTTGATGAATTGCCAGCAAAAATTCTTCATCTTACACAGGTTCGAGTGAATCCTGCAGCCAATGAAGCAGGAGAGCGAGCAGTTATAGAGAAGCTGTTATAGGAATAACCTTGGCAACAAGGTCTCCAAATATGGAATAGCAGGGAATAATCAAAAGACAAACTTTTCTTTGTGTAACAATACTTTGTATTTCTTAATTTCTGTTTTTTTACATTTACGCATTTGGCCTATGCTTTTATCCAAAGCAACTCCCAGTGCATTCAAGCTATCCATTTGATCAATATGTGTGTTTCCTGGGAATCGAAACTACAATCTTTGCGCTGCTATCGCAATGCTCTACACAAATGCCCTTATATTTTGTGTAAATAAAACTGCACAGGTGTGGTAAATAAGGACTCATACTGGACCACCGTAGTTGGTCTTTGCTGTTAGAACATCACCATGGCAACCCCTAAACAAACCAGAGCAGTTATGTATTTTGGTGGAAGGAGGTTGGGGGGGCTCATGGGATTGGGAGTTCGTGTATAATGCTCTTTTGCTCACTTCTGCAGACAAAACCCTCCTAAACTTTACACAGCAGATAGGAATGTGTGGTATGCGAGAAGGTCCTGCCTGTGTCTTTGAGCACCTCTGACCCTCCTCTTGTTCACAGCAGAGAATTAACCGAGTTGCGGGAGGATTTCCATGTAATACTGCATAAAACTTTAGAAAGACAAATATGCTGTAGCAATCAGGCCTGCCAGATAGGATTACATTGTTGTATTATTGTGAAAGTCAAGCAACAGATGCTAAGAAAAAGGATGGTATTTCTAATAATATTAATACTAAAAACTAGTACATAATAGATCAGTGTTTAATACAGTCCCCTTACTATACCTTGATTCGCAATGGTAAGTTTATAATAATTAAAACTTTGCTGCCAGGTCAGATTTCACAGAAAATGTCAGTATGACTTTAACATGTGTAAATATAAGTATGTAAAGTAACCTGCAATTTAGCTTCAAACAGAGATGGCGATAGAGGCAAAAGCTACGGACTGCAGCTTTAATAAAAATTACCGGTTAGTGGTTAAACTAATCAAAATGAAGACCAAACGTCTCAGGCAAAAGTATTAAAAGTGGTGGGCTGAACTTGCAGGAGCAAAACACTTGTGTCAGCCAAGCATTTGTAAACATGACGTAGATATTGTGTACATGCCCTTTTACAAAGGAACATGAGGGACACACAGCTTCCTTCTCATGAATGGGCAACCGGTGCAAAGCGAGTGAGTGCACATTCCAATCGGCCAGATGACATCTGGGTTAATGAATTCGCCTGTGGACTGCCACGTCCCACCGAGCACAATGATGCCATCTGCTCCCGGCCCGAGCATTTAGCCTCCAACTTGACAATAAGGCCCTGATCCATCACGTCTGATTGGGTCATGACGACTGATGTTCAGGCAGAATCACACACAGCTGCATGAATGATGAGATGGATTGATACACGGAGACGCTAAAGGGTCACTTGTCCAATTTACGAGTTGGATAAACAATAACAACGCCAGGTAAATTAAACCAGATGTGCACAATGCACAGAACGGCACATAGAAATTACTTCTGTGATATTAAGAAAAATCAATTAACCTGAAAGAGACACTCAAGCGGAAATGAAAAGCAACTGATATTATTGTGTTTAGCCTGCAAACAAAATTGACAAAATAAAATCCAATTTTTTCCTGTTCGTCAATCCTGAGCTAAGAGTTCAATATCTGCTTTCATGTAAAGGTTTTTGTAAATCTATTTTGAAATATTTTGCCTACATAGGCAGAATAAAATTAACTATTACAAATTAATCAAATACATGCATATCTATTCTTAGATGTATACAAAATTGCTCAAAAGTTGCTCAAATTATGTAAAATGCACCACGACCTAAAACATAAGCATACAGGCTCCTTGACCCTTGCACAATGACCCTTGATGCAATCTTGTAATATAACCGTCATAAATTGTCTTAGTAAACATCTACTTGTGTGATGTTTATCATGCAGTAAAATCTAAATAGGAATTTTTGCTCGTCAGTGAGGAGAAAGGAAGGGCACTTTATAACAGGCCTGTAAGGCATTTTCTGCTCAACTCCAAAGAGTTGTTCATCTTTTCTTTACAGCAAAACGAAAAAAAAGGAACGAAAGACTTGTCTTCTGTATCTTGTGACTTAAAACAGAGGGGAGATTGCAGGCGATCCTTTTAAAACAGCAGGAAAGGTTACAAAAAGCTCTCCAGGTGTTGTTTGCCTATATGAGACCTGTAATTTTACTCTGGCTGTAGAGCTAATGTTGGGTAATTAGTGGCTACCGCTTTATTTTTTCAGCTGTTAGTGGAAGTTAAAAGGTCTCCATGCTTCGATTTACTCAACACTATAACTGTTGTGGTTTCAGACCAGTTCCTTAGCATTCTTGAACACACAAAACGTTCTAAAGAATGAACGAAGAAAACGCCTAAGTATGTGTGAAAGAGTTCTATTCCACATCACCGCAAGATGTGACAAAACAGTGAGCAGATATGATAAACCAACCCCTTCTACTGATAGCTTAAAGTGAACCGTAACAGGAGGTCACCGGTCAGTTGGTCCTGCACAACATGAAAGAACTAACTGTTAAAAGCTTCACTTTTGACCCTGTGTGTTGCAGTAAAGACAGGATTCTTCAAAGGTCCAGTGACCTTTGCCGCAACAGATTCCCACAGAAACTCTTTGCCATGATCTGGTTTCACATCACGATTTTCAGGCTGCTCAAAGTATGTTAAACACAGGAAGCAATTTAAAACAGACATTACTTTGCTATGAAAAAGCCAACTAATAACATTGTTTATAAAACCTATGAATGCCTAACTTTAAAATTAATTTAAAATAGAAGAGAGGAACGAGCCTTGTGGGAAACATACTGACACATCATGCTGTAAGACCACAAGTGTCCCATATTTTTTCCTCTTGTCCTTCCCTGCTACTTCCAATCCCTACAAGTCACCATTCTATTGAATTAAGGCAAAATTGCCAACAGATTTAATAAACACAAAGACTTTCTGTCTGTACCAGTCACTGTCCTATCAAAATGAAGACAGTATTGCCAAAAGATAAAACGATAATTTCTGTTCAATTATTAGACATACTGTGAAACAAAGCCAAGGGTATCCAAAACTTTGATCAGTGCCAATCTACAGTCAAAATCTTATTAATGTAAAAATTAATTAGCCTACACAATAACAAAAAAGTCAACACTTGACAGAGAAAACTATGACGAAGAGTTCGCAAAATATTCTCTGAAGACAGTTGCCTGAGGTCTGCTCATGGCATGCGCATACGGATTTGAAAACAGATACTTTTGTTGATTCTGCCACTGAGCTTAATGATATTCTAGCTAAAGATGTTTTTCTCTCCCTCACTTTTATGAGTCACACGGTGCATATAACTGCATATATAGTTACAACATCCAACCATCTTGCTTATTAAAGAAAGATCTCATTAAAAGCTGACCTTTTGTGGCTGTTTGTTTAATGGTGACACACTTGGCAACTGGCTGCTTTCATGAGTTTAGAACTCATGCCCGCAACAGTTCCACAGTTTCTCACTCACACACTATTACAAACGCCTGCATATAAATGAGAAAGCAGTCGCCTATGGAAGGCCACCCAACACTATGCAGATGAAAACTACAACAGATAAAAATAGCCAAAATTACAGTTCCAGAGCTCTAATAACAATGTTGTTTACTCTGTCATAACTGTGTACAAAACTAAGAAAGGAAGACGTTGAGTCTGTGTGGTGAGAAATTAACGTGGTCTTCAAACCTGTGTGTGAACCAAACAGCCACATGCTCAAAGCTAACGAAAAAAACAAATACCCCCTACAGCACATACAAGTTACAACCTCTACCTCACAGATTTGAACTTTATAAGCCTGAGAGCAAAGGAGGCAAAAGGTTGTTCTGTTAGCACATTCCTTTTCTTCGGTTGTACTTTGTCTTCCCAGAGGAAACTGTTATGATGGATTAAGTGTCTCCAGAGGGGGATATAGCAGATCAGAACTAAGTAACAGTAAGAGTTCTGGAGACACACAAACAAAGCGTATGTGTGAAAGTTAACAAATTGATGGAGCACAGCTCTGGAGAACCTAGAACTTCAGGAAAAGTAATCTGAGGATCTAAGATCTAAACGCCTGTGCTTCTCGCCGCACAGTGATATATCGACCGCTCAGGTGAGTCTGAGAGATCTCATGTGGAAGAAATGCAGGTGGAAGATCTCGGCAAAACAGAAGGTGCGAAGCGCTTGTTTAAGACGTACTTGTGGGAAAGTGTAAACCTATTTACCACTCAGTTGAGAGTAAATCCTATAAGCAACTACCAGCCCTGAGTCTTGGCCACCACACTTCATTATTTACCTCCACTTTTAATAGGAAAATTACGTTTTTAAGGGTGAGGGTAAAAGTAACTGAGAAATGAACTGGAAAACAAATATATTCTGAGATGTGCATAACTCAAGCAATATGGCAACCGGGCCGCTCTTTTGGGGCCATGTAAAGCTGCTTTACTGCATGAGGCATGTTCAGACTTGCTGCTGATGTCATTAGGTGTTTCCTCCAACAGGAACTTCTGTTCCAGACACTCCAGTGAGGCTGGTATTTCACTGGTGCTGGGGGAGGATCTGACCCGTGTGGTTAAACAGTATTTGAAACTCTTTTAAATCCATTTTACATCAATGTCTTTGGACTTTGTACTCCTTCACAATAGAAGCAGTGTCTGACTGATCAGATATCACGGCCGAATGACAACATCATCTACAAAGCACTTCATTTCCACATGATTAACTTTATCAATGGGAAATGTAAAACCTGACAATCAGTTGTGAATGACTGAACAACCGGTTGCCGTCTTCTATATAAATGAATAACCAACTTGGCAAACAACAGTCAGTTACATTTTTTTACTTTTGTTTTGGATCTCGTATGTCAGTCAGCCAGATGATGTAATACAACAGCAATGTCTTTGCTATTAGGTGAAAGACCTAAAAACAGAGTGATTAAACAGACAAAACTGCCATATTAAGTTATTCATTTAAATTTTTCTCACTGGAAAAAGGGCAAGTTTAGAACGGTTTTATTCCTGCCTGGTTGCACAAGCATTGGAAAAATGACGGTCCATCACTGGACTGCTGTCCAGTTGATTTAAGCTGTGGATGGCTGTCAGAGCTTAAAACAGTCCTTTAAAACATTATCCAACAAATGAAACCCATTACCGTCTTCACTCAAGCGCACCAGGGAGATAGAGTAGGCGTGACTCCAAAATAACTGTGAGGATCAGATTTAGCTAAATTATGGAGCAATGCCTGTGGCTAAAGTTTAAGACGCTTACCGCAAGCAAACAGAGAATAAACATAAGCAGGCTCCTGCTAGTGCCTCAGGACAGGCCTCAAGGGTTGAGGGGCCTTTCATTCTTGCCCCACCATTTGAAACGGCTTTCAGAAGAACTCAAACTAGCTGATGTCGGTAAACACATGCTGTTATAAATCTGTGACCTGTTAGAAAAGCTCAGATACAAAGGGTGCAAACTTCTTAATTGCACATTAGGCAAGGTTTGAATGCGGGGCAAGACTAATCGCTCGAGGCATTGAAAACAAACCGCTCTCCCTCAAGATTTAAAAGAAAAAGACCCGTGACTCTGGGTCAAAATGTGAGAGTACGATAAAGTAATTACTCTTAGGCCCTGTAGGGCACAGCGTCACCAGCTAACAGGGATGAAATCAAGGGTTCAGTTACATCCCCAGAGGTTTGAATGGAGCAGTCAGCGATTGTGATGAGAGCAGGTTCACTCAACCCAATATTACGAGTGATGGCTTAGACCAGGTAGGAAGAGAATATAGACAGAAATAAGACAATGAGGTTCTGGGAAGCAAAGCAGGTGGAAAATAAGCAACGATGACATGAGATCAGAATAAAGATAAATCTCATCCTAAATGAAATTTGGAAGAGGGTGGGGCAAGAGTGGCCTCCTAGCCCCTGGGACCAAAAAAAGGAAAATATATGGGAAAAGCTTTATTACACATTGCTTCAAGGTATTTTTCATACTTGATTTTAATTTCTGCTGAATTTCATGCTAAAGGAACTAGCTGGACCACAGGCATGGAAGCACGCTAATTAGGAATGTTATGATATTCATCTACACAGCCCTTAAGCCAGCCCAGTACAGACAGTTCTTTACTTCTATGTGGAAAATGTCGGACGAAAAAACACCACTCAATCACTATTATAAGAAAAGTTCTATATTGTTTGTAGCAACCTAGCTGAATAACTTTGTTTTTTCAATGATCTCAGAAAGGATGTGAGAGTTCAGCAACAGTGAAGCTCTCCACAACGTCGAAGGGGGAAAAAAGATTCTCTCTGCATTGAGATCCCCAAAATCAGCCTTCACGGTCTACACCAATAAAAAAAGGGCTCCATATTATTCAAAGGGGCAATCTGCCCATCATCAATAATAGATACCTGCCATTGGCAGCAGAACGTTAAGTGCTCATGTATTCTTAATGAGTCTTGGGTTGGAGGAACTGCGTGCCACCTCGTGTTCTAAATGGCCGCCCATGGAGAATCGTGGTTATGTATCGTCGTTAACACGCATGACTTCACCTGAACTGTCCCATTAACCATTTCTTCCATGAATCGAACAGCTCTGTGACATTTCCATTCCAGATAGACCACACAGCACGCTGGAAGACAGCAAAGCCATGACGCCCACGTTTTTTAAAGCTATTTGAACGCATTGCTCATTAAAGGTGCAAGTTTTTGTTTTCTTAGTAATTGGGCTTTTGGTTTCTGAAAAGTTTCTTTGTGATAGTGGCATTCAAACACCAACTGATGAATGCAGGCTCATGTTTTTTAGTCTGCTGGCAAAAAGAGAGACTAGAATAAAGACAAATGGCCATTTGGAAACCGAGTGAGAGTGAAAAGGTATGATGAACTTTGTTGATTGTCTTGGGTTGGATTCGTGACTGGAGTGCAAACCGATTGCTGCTGTCTCCTCCGTCTCTCAGCCATGAAAGTTTTTAAATGCCCAGAAATCAAATATAATCAATACATCACAGAACAATAGCACTATCCATAACAGAAGTCATAACCAGTTCATTTCAGCTTACTAAGTGCAAACAAGTTTTATTGTTAGATTAAATGTGACACAATGTGCTAGCATATTTTTAGAGCAGACATTGTCTTAATGGTTAAATAAAGTAAATATTGTGACAATTACTCCAATATCTAGCTAGACAAAAATCAAGCCGAAACCAGCAAAAAAACCACCAACTAAACCAACCAACCAACCGAATCAAGAAACCAACCAATCCTGTCAGCAGTCCATGCAGAGATGCGTGTCCATAAACATGCTCTAAACAAGGAGGTCAATGTTTGGTTGGTCAGCCTCATCATTTACTGCCTGCTGATGTCAAACCACTATGCTGGCATTACGCATTATCCTTTATTGGTGCCCTTTTTATGATTTATATTTTTTGGAAGCCACATATAAAACCCACACAGTTTTTAAACGCTATATCAAAATCTGGAAGAAATGAATAAAAAACTCCTACTCCATTGCATTCACAATAAAATTTTAAAAAATGACACTGTAACTGTATTCTTCCCTAAAAACTCAAATCCAGTAAATTGAAAGTAAACCCAAAACCAATTAGAGAATCAGTGGCAATACTCAAACCTAACATGGAAACTCTAATGTTTTCCTAAATGTGGTCATTATATTACATATAACAATTGAAATTTGATCCAAAAATGTTTGGAGTCTAAATTGCTCCTTTTTCTTTGGTGTCTTTTGTTTGTAACCTTGTTGGTTGTAAGATTATTCTAAGGATCAGCCTTAGACAGGAAGAAAGAATTAGACAAACATGAACTTCTCAGATCACCCAATCTACTCCTAATCTACTCCCCAACATGAAACGCATCTTAAATGTACCTCACATATCTAGTACTCAGAAACGATTCCAATACTCTGCTTCCTTAAAGGCTCTATGTTAAAATCCTCACACAGTTCCTCAGAGCTCACCCCAGCACCTACCAAAAAATACAACTTTTCAGACTCCTAACGATAGTTTGTCAAAGTGTATTAACACTTGTAAGGCAAGGAGTTTACATAGACTTACATTTAAAATTAAATACTGAACCCTGGGAGAGTGAAGCAGAGTAACTGAATGTATCCAATGATTTTGGAAAAGTGGAAGAAAACTTTTAGCTATGACCTTCAAACATTCTTTTCTTTTTGGGGGGGTGCTACACCTTATTCAAAAACAAATGAATCAATGTAATGAAAATAATGTACATTTAATATGGTGTATGTGTATATAAATATAAATATAATTGGTATACATGTATAAATATATATTTACATTTTACCTTATTTTACAAATAAAAACTTACATTTATGTAATTTATATGTATCATATACACACACACACACACACACACACACACACACACAGTATATTGTTATACAATATACCAAGTTTTTAAAATTTTTACAATTTACAAAGTTGTATTAAGATACAACGAATTCTGTATGACATTACATTGTATTACATGGCTTTTGTGTCATATCACATCGTATAATATTATATTGAACTGTATTATTATATTGTATTACGTTACATTGTTATATTGTACGAGTTGCTTAATGTCAAACTATGAGGGAGTCACACAGATGCTGGCTGACTGCAGCAGACCTGAATTAGAGATGCTGATGAAGGAGTTTGTGTTGGGTTGGCCGCACCCCTCTACAGTACATGCTGAGAAATGCAAACCAAACATGGTGCTTTATGTGAGATGTGTGGGTCAGTGACGCAGTCTATGCACCAGCCACACGAGTGGTTTCATTTACTCGGCCACAGGCATCGTGAGTAACTCCACGTTGTGGGTTAGTGCAGAGCCTAACAAGGCAATACATGTCAATAAACTTCAGTATGGAAACACCCAAGAATGCATCGATGCAACATACAGATCTGGCCTACTGAAGATGGATTCTGCCCAAGCATGACTTCCATCAGTCTCTCGCCCCGAAGAGAGAGCATCTCTCTGCATCTTACACGCCAGCTGGCCTTCCTCCTCGGAGGATAAGACACTACAAGATCTATAGAGCCAGCAAGAGAGGTTAAAACAGCTTCCCAAAAATAGCCGCTCTTCTATCGACTGCACGTCTTGCTTTCATACCATAACGGTAGTCAATTTTCCGTAGGAGGATTCCTTGAATTTTAGTTCCAAAGCCCTGATTTTTCTGTAGCGATCACTGGATGTGTTCTGTTTATAAAACAGCCAGGTATATGAGCCACTGAAGGAAAGGAGACGAACTCTCTGTAACATCTATTTGCATATTCTCCCGTTTTATAATCACTGCCTCACACCTCTGTCTTATGACTAAGCAGATAAGGATCGCATCAATGGTCTTTCTTATAGCTCATCCCCTACTAAATCAACCATAAATACTAAAAAAATCTATAGAAATAAATACTAATACTAAGAAAATAGAATTTTCTTAACAGAAAAATCATTGCAAGATGTAAATCCCTACAAATAAAACAAGGCTAATTTAAAATGTACAAACAGTTATTTGAACAAAGTGAGAACATGACAGCAGCCTTGATTGGTTGAAACTTCTACAAATCCACTAGGCCATTGTATAGACTGTACAACTACCTCAGTTATGTACATAGACAGTAAAAGCTGTCTATGTGTCTTTTATGTGCTGGCATATCTGCACTGAGACCTGCCCACCAGGACAGCTGTATGTAAATGAGAGGGCTTGGACCGCACCATTACATGACCCGCCCTGGCAGCCCTCGGAACAACGGCTCTCTGAGCAGCATCGCTTCAGGCATGAACTTGGCAGATTAGCCATTCAGGAAACAAATAAGCGCGCTAACACAGACGGCCCCCCTGAAAGGGAGTCCAAAAAACTCCCTAAAAAACAACAACCTGAATGCCACGAACCGGAGACAAGAGAAGGCTGGAGAACACCACGTTTCCTCCCTCTAAGGACATTGTGTCTGAGGGATGGAAAACCCTCTATTAGTGCACTTGTTTTCCATCTTGCTTGCTTTACTCTCTCACTTTCTCTCTTAAAAGAAGCCATTTAACAGGACTGTAAATAAGCAGCCCTGGGGCATAATACTATAACAGGATACATGCCCCCTTAAGAAGGTACAAACCTAAAGAGAAATTCAAATGCAAATTTATGAACGAGCAGAACTGAGAAGAGAAATGGTAAGCAATAAAGAGTTAATCACCCACTCGTGTACTGTTTGTGTGATCTTTTGGAACGTGTTGGTGGGAGAGCTAATACAACGTTCATGCAGATACAACTGAGGTTGTGCTGCTTTATCGATTGGACAGTAGCGCATCTCATTGTCAGTAAACTCTGGTGAGTAGAAAGCTCTCTGGAGAGAAAACAGAAAGGGAGAGAAGGAGAGAGAGGGTGCAGGCTGGTGATATTCCTCACTGAAGCCACTGACGGTGGACGGTGGGCGGCGGCGAGAGCGATGCCGTCCACCTCCCTCTATCCGCACATGGTTGCCAGGCAACACGGAGAGGTCTGACCAATTGGAGGGCTCTAGTGTTCTCCTTCTGGCCACTCATGAGCAAACTCTAAAACATTTTGTGAATATTTACTAGAGATCAAAAATTGTCAAGTTTATGCAATACAGTATTGTTATTACCGCCCTGAGTCAGCACTATAATTAATCATTTATTTTATCATCATCTTTATTAAAGTTTTATCATTACTGCTGCAGTATTTATTAAATTGTGACACTTTAAAACAACAATGGCAGGTTCTTGAAAAACTTAAAGTTAAAAAAAATTAAAGATTAAAGACAAATATAATAGACGTTCATATTGCACTAAACTGCAGCAGACACTTTTTCAACAAAAAGTATGGATTTAAAAAGTAATCCTTATTCCCCATTCACTGCAATTACCCCATCCAAACATGCCATAATTATGACCACACAAGAACCAGTGGCATTCGGCATCAATGAAGTCAAACGGCACACCATCTCCAAAAGGAATTTAATTCAAATTTATTCGAATTTAACCATGAGCACAAATCTATAAACCCATACAAAACAATTATATGGTTTAGGAAGACTTAAAGGGATAGCTCCCCGATAAATGAAAATTGTATCATTTACTTACCCTAATTTTGCTCCAAACATGTATAAACTTCTGATCGACAAAGAAAAATTATAGTTTAAAGAATGTTTGTAAACCTTACAGTTTTGGAGCACCATTGACTTCTATAGAAGGAAAAAATATGTTCTATACTATGAAAAAAAACTAAGTCAATGGTGCCCCAAAACTTTCAATACAAACATTCTTCAAAATATCCTTTGTGTTCAGAAAAAAAAATATACAGGTTTGGAACAACTTTTCAGAATAAAATTTTTCTGTGAATTATCCCTTACATAATGCAAATGAGTTGTATAAACTACTTTAATGGAACTATTTCTTTTTTATGGAGCTTAAAAGACATGGTCCTCCGCATCATACAAGTGATGATGTATGTAGAAGAGGAGCATGTAAACGTTTCAGTATTGTCATTTTTGGGGTGAACTACTTTGTACTTTCGTTGGGAGGAAGAAAATGCTTCTTATAATCAGAGTTATTTTTTTCCCTTTTTATACACGCTCCCTCATCTCTCACTTCTATTGGCCGGCCATCTGTCTCTGATTTACTGTGTGCTGATGTGTGTTAATAACCATTCTGGAAATGTGGGGACACAAACAGCCACATTGTTTCCGGCCATCCGGCCAAATTATGATGCAGCCGGATAACATGCATTTTAATATCCTGATTTTTTTTCAAGGACAAATGAAAGAAAAAAAATGGCATGACATTATAGAGGGCCAATGGTGTGTTTTAATGACTATATGAGGAACAGAACTAACGCTAATTTAAAAAGAAGAGTCACTCAAACCTTGCATGTTTCCTGATCACCGAACTTGCTAAATTAGCAGCAACTTGACTAACATAATTAACCAAAATAAACTTATATCAAGATATACTTGAATGCATCTTGTACAACTCTTCTACATTTAAAGTAGCAAACATACATCATGGAAGAAGCGGCACCTTTGGTCTCTGCACTGTTATAACAATAAACATTCAAACTAACTATCAACTTTATCCCTTTCAAAAAGTCACAGATGGACTAAAGAGCTAAACAGCAGCTTGGTGATTGACGCCTTATAGCTAGCGTATAGTAAAAAGTTTCTAATGACTTTGTAAAGAATTAAAAGGAAAACAGACAAGCAACTCTTTTAAAGTCTTTGGAAATATTAATCGTTGGCAACAACTGCAGGCCAACATTGTGGTTTTCATCTGGACTCCAGAGGTCCTCTCCTGTGCAGTTTTAATTAGGAAAGAATCTTAAGCTTTCACAGTCTCAGTTAAAGCTTTTGAAGCATCAAACTTCTCCAAGAAGACAAGATATTAATTAGTCATTCTTAAAGGTGAAGTGTCATTTTTACGATGTTGGAAGATTTCCCCATTCACCAAGTTTGATGTGCAGAGACAACTATAAGCCATCTGTAAGTCCACTTCCCCAAAGAGTGGAAACGCAGGCTCTGATAAGCTTTCATGTCAGTATGAAGTGAGGAGAAAGCTTTAACCTTGGATTCTTCACAAAGAGAAACTTTGTCATCTCCTCAGAGACTTTCAATTAGAGCTTTGTTTTGAAGGCTCTCACCACATTTGCATCTAATCGTTTTGAAAAGCTTTTTAAATACTTTAAATAACATCTTCATGCTCTCTTTCACTCCAAAACATTACTGGTAAACTAGGAGGCTGTTTACTCTACCTTGTCACCTAACAACCAAACTTCTGCAGATTTTAAAAACCAGTCTGAAAACATTCAGAAATAAACGGTGGCTTCTGTCAGAAAATGACTGACAGGTCAAAGGACGAGGTGTGCCACTGTGTTTGCCAATTTCCCGACTGTTTATATACTGAGCTGGAAGTCTATCGGCTTTAGAATGAACCGTGATGCAAAAATAGTCTTTTTGAACTTCGCTGATGTGGGATAGCTGATTGAAATACAGGTGCTAAAGAAAACCAAACTCTTTTGATGTTGGCAATCTCAACTACTTATCTGTATGTTTGTGCCGCATATTTAAAACACACCATCACAAGGGGATTCTTCATAAAGCACTCAAATTTAAAGGATTATGCCGCTCCAGGTCTGTTTACACGCTAAAGCACCTTGGCTTGAAGTGTGTGCATGGCTAAGTGTGTGCGAGGGTGCACGTACTTCCTGTTTATTCTTTCAAAGCTAATATCTGAGCAGAAGATCTGAGACGGAGATTCTCAGTAGGTTCTGACAGCAGGAATGACCCAGGAGATGCAGCAGCACAATGGTAATGACGCCGGGAGAAGGGTCTGAGCATGAGCGTGTGAATTCATCAAACAGGATTAGACTTTGGTGTTCCGTATCAAGCTATGAGGCTTGTTTTATGAGACAAAACAGCCAGTATGATGCACAGGAACTAACAGAAAATGACAGCCAGATGAAGAACAGCCATAGATGAAGAGTTCATCCGTTTCATCTGTCTTGTCAGTGTTATCGGGACACTCCCGACCTCAGACAGGTAAAAGCGCACTACGCTTCTACAGTGTGCGAAGATAAATATTATCAGGTCATTTTCTGTGACACCATGGCAACAGTCTATGTCAGTCTATTGCTTACCTCAGCATGAAGAGACAGGAAATATTGCATCCAGCACTTCCACTGGTCAAAAATATGAATGTTTTGAATATTAAAAAGGTGAAATTGTAATATTCATCACCACTGCATATTTCACAGGCTGACATCAAGGCTGTCTTGTAAGTTATGCGTGTGCACGTACTGTAAGAAAAGACACTAACACACACAGGGGATGTGCAAAAACACATCAACTAGATGCTGGTTCTGACTGAACAACAGCTAGCTTGACCAATCAATCTTAAGGAAACTGTATAATTAAGCTGGTTTAATAAAGACAGGGGCAACATTTACATAAGATGTGTAGTCTTAACTTAGATCAAGTAGTCATCCTCAAAAATCAAAAGTTGGTGACCAGAGACAGCCATTGTAATCAATCCCTCACATACACAAAGACATTAAGGTAGTAATGCAGCCAAGATGGGCTGCACAGATGGTTGGACAGCAGACAATAGCTCTGGGTAACCTCAGGATAACTTTCTCCACAGAGGTTTGTGGAGACACAGCAGGAGTTACAGCAAATACCTGACCCCGTGCCAGATATTCAACAAACAAATCTGTGGACATCCTCTGTGAACAGAATGGAAAGCCTTTAGATATGTAAAGCAGGATGACTGAGATTTATTTGTCTTTTTTTTAAATCATCCCCTTTTTAGTAGACCCATACCACCTTTCATGGTTGGAAAGGGTAGAAACATTAGTGATTAAGTGTGGCTCAATGAGAGCTACGACAAATTACCACAAGAAGCCGTAATCAAGACTCAGACTTGCTATCTGAAATGAAGACAACACGTTTTTTTAAAAACACTTAAGCAGGTTTTTTACTCAGGATATCTTAAGCAAGCATGAAGGATAATGATGTTGGTAATGAGAGCTTGGTAATTACATGAGAGGTTTATTTTAGAGCAAGATTCTGCTCAGACAGCAAGGTAATCAAATGAAGAAAAGGAAGTCTCTTATGTATCAAATAATCAAATTCATTATCGTTTTGCTATTCTCATTAGATGGCAAACCCACAGACCTCTGTTTATTCATACTGGAAGCAAAAACTGAAAGCACTTTCTTAACCTGGCAAGCTGTAATCTGATTGGCTGAATTGCACAACGTCTGAGAATAAGACCGTTTATTGCACAACAATTTGTGGTGAGCCCAACTATAATTAGTTACTTTACATGACAGTCACAAAAACCCTTTTCAGTCTAAGTGGCCAGATAATAGCCAGCCAATGAGCTGCAATGTGCACGCCCCTATTTGTCATTTAGTCAAAGGTGCGGCTATACAACAAAACCATTTTTGCAGACCTTAAGAGAGGAGAGGCTAAGGCTAAATGTTTTGGAGTTTTTGTCCCTCAACATGTTCTGAAAACTGATCCCAGGGAGAGTTAGAGTCCACAGGCAGAGCGCATATGTCCAGACACTGTTTATGTATTCATTTATTTCTTGATTACTTACGAAACAAGCTCATCATGGCCACAATACATTGCCGGTGGTCTGCATCGATTTTTCTACTTCAAAAAATTTGTTCTAAAACCTCACCCTGCATCCTCAATTGAGGATTTGCAATAGTTCACAGTAGTGTATTGACTTCATAAAGGTAATACACAGTCACTGATAATCTGAAAGTAAACCAAGATCCCCTGGGTAAAGTTTAGCACACATTAGCCTGTGAAGATTGATTGGGATATAATTTGGTTTTAAATGTCTTCTGCTTTGTAGAACACCGCACGCAGACACAGGCGCGGCAGTAACAGATAACTGTGACCAAACCCAAAACCCTGAACACAGACAAACTAAAATTCTCCACACAGCAAAACGAAACATCTTTTCCTTCTTTAAAACCCAATGGTCTTTGACCTTTAAATGCAAAGATTTAAAAGCAGAAGAATCTTATGTGGAGGACATGCTATGCACACACAAAAACATACTTTTTAATGGGAAACATTGCACTACCACAGCATTGCCTCAGGAGACCCTATTTAACAAGTCTCATCCAAAAAAGAGTTCTGAACGTCCATTTATTATTCAATAAAACATCTCTCACAGCACACAAGCCACAAAGATACTGTTCTGAAGCTTGTAGAGGGAAAAAGTGATTGTAAAACAGCAGAAATATCGTCAAAGCAGCTGTATGGCAGGATCTGGCCGAACAGGAGATGTATGTTTATTAAAGGGGCGGCATGTAACACACAACCACAGGCTTAACAAAGAACAGATGGGAATGTGATGGTGGGTGGTTTATAGCACGTCTCGCAGGAAATGCGATGATACCTGGAATGAGGATGGCTCTTTTGATAGACAGAAAATTAGGTTCACTTGCTCTATGAGGAGATGGTTATATACTTATTCACCCATCGTGATCTTGAGACTTTTAGCTCGTGATTTGCTATAGTCATTATGCTTCCGATGGTTCGCGGCAAAGCGTGTAAATCCAGGACTAAAACTCGGCAAACTTTCAGGAGGTGAGCGTTTGAAGTCCACCTGTTTCTCATCGAGATTCCTGTGATGTGCGCTCAAGCGGAACGCCAAAGCTTCTGAGGAAAGGGGAGGAAAGGAAATGACTCTCGGACTATCCTGAACAATGGCAACAGTTTGGCTGACTTTCTCTGAATGGAGGGAATGTGGCAATAAATACCAGAACCGGTGGCTGCAGAGGTCAAACATACAGTTGTGGTTGCTCTGACGTTGGAGGATATTGTAAAGGCGAGCTGTTTATGGCAATAAAAAAATGATTCAAATGCAAAAATGCAAAGAATGTAGGAAGCTGAAGGGTAAAATTTGAAGTCTATTATATTTGGCATTGAAATGGAACAGAGGAAATCAAGAAATCTGCCACAGCAACTCAGTTTGATGCAGGACGTCCTTGGCTGGTTTGTCACAGAGTTGGATGAATTTTTGCCTCACGGTTTAACTAACTACAATGACGTTCAGCTTCACCTTACAGATTTGAAGTAGCACTTGATCTGATCACACATGCATAGAACTATCCACTTTATAAGTGCGCTGATGTGCTTTATTTCTTTATATTATGATTGGAAAAGGTTGAATCCATAAAACTATTAGCAAACACCTGTAATTCTGCTTGGCAACACCCTTAAGACTAACTCTTGATAAAAACCTGTGTAATGTGCAACCCACTTGAGGCATATTGTTTTAATGATGACTGGATTCTGTTCAATTATGTTTCACTTACCAAGGGAAGACAATTACCTTCTCTTTTCATTTGTATCAAATTAGATATGCCGTCTACCTGAGGTCTATTCATGTGTTACTGAGACCTAATGTCTTTAAATTGGGTTTCATGTGGATTAGTTGGTTGCAAAATGATTGGAACACTAAAGGTAAACAAATACCACTAAAGGTAAACAAATCCCATTTAATTACAATTAAACCGTATTGTTTAGACCATCTTTGGGCAAGTTTAGATTTAATTTTGTAATTTGAAGAGGGGAAAAACAGAAAAGAGAAAGCGTTCACCACATTCTAGATCTTAGCTCAGAAAGGCTTTAGTGTATCTTTTTCAGGCTGATAAATTAGAACAGCAAAGCTTTTATGAGTAAAAGAGCATTAAAATGCTTTACAGCTCTTAAATGCAACTTTCCCATTCAATTTGGCGAGTTCTGAAGTTAATTCATTAGGGTTCGTCTCTTTTTATGGTCTGCTGAGTTGGATTCTGGTTACTATTGTGGATTGACAAGCCCTGTTTCACAGGCTGGTATTTGCGTCACAGACCTCAATTTACTACAAAACACTTTTCAAACAGGATGTAGCTAAAAAAAAAATGGAAAAAATGAACTAATACAAAGAAATTCAGGCAGAAGTGGTTTAGCCATCATCTTGTAAAAGACAGAGTGCTTCTGATGCAGTGCCAGGCCTCCAAGATCCCCTCATGTGAACCACCCCTCCGCTGGCAATGACTTCTGCCCCCATGACACGTGTCAACCACTCAGCTTGCTTAGTCTGAACCAAAGAATGCGCCATTGCAGAGGCTGCGGGGGTTCCAACATACAGCGTCCCCACTGTGCTGTCACAAAGCGCACTGCAGGAAAGGCAGTTATCTGATCACTGCCTGGCCCTGGATCAGTGACTCACGGCCCAAGGTTAACAACACTCCAGCCACCATCACAGTGCAATGCAGAACAATTCTGCTATGCCAACAACGGCACCCTTCTTCAAAGTCAAGATCAGGCATCCCCCTGCCTTAGCTAAAGTGTTTTCACTTTTGTGCCCAAAGAACCTATTTGCTGTATCTGGAATACTTGCACCTAGATAACTGGACAGAAGCTCCAATGTTATTTCAAACTGTGACTGTTAAAGGTGCACTATTGAGATATAAAAATAATCCATTCAATCAATTATGATTCACTAGGTGTGTGTTGTGTCTCTACAAAAAACAATGTCCTCTAAATGTACTTTCTTATTTCTTTTATTGTTTTTGGGGTGCTTGGGTTGTTTTTGGAAAGTAACTTTTGACCAGTGGGTGTGTAGCCTCCAGCCAAAACAACACGCAGGTAAAAGGCAGGGGGCGTGTGCTTACGCCTGAGAGGAGGGGCTAAGTTTAAATGCGTTTACAAACAGTAACTGAATATTCAAATTACCAATGCACTGCTCAAAGCTGAAAACCAAAAGTTGGTTGAAGTATAAAGTGACTATTAAACTATTAATACAAATTGTCCATAATTTTTTTTCCCACTAAATTGGCGCAAACAACATCGCAGCTCTTAGTGTGTGAAACAAAAACACAATGTACGTTTGATATATGTGCAGCAAATGTGATGGGTTGCAAATAACAGCCAAGAATAAACAGCATTAAGAAACACTGCTTAATTAGCATCACTATGGTTAGAATGAAGTTTATGAACGTGTTTGGAGAGGTTGTACTGCCCATTTCAATGAAAGCACCAGCTGTTAGACCACACTGCCACCTGCTGTCCACCAACTCATACAGCAACTTCAATGATAACTGTGGACTTACACTTTGCGGACAATGCATGAAAAAATTAACAGGAGCTGGTCATTCATAGAAAGTAAGTAACGGCTTAAGTACTTTTTAAGGTGATACATCACAAAGTGGCAGAACTGCATAGAAAATATTTGCCTTACCTATCATGAGGTAATCCGGACCATCAGGTGGAGGGTGCACATAGAAAAGGAAAAGAGAAACAGTTGTTAGCTTCTGGTATCAGTCCCAGAAGGTATGAGTGCGTGTTCACACATAGCAATGTGAGGAACATTTTTTAAAACATATTCTACTTCAAGTCAAAACAAATGAAGTATAAAGTATATAATGTATGCTTCAAATTTTAATGATCCACCAATTAAATAGTAAATCATGGGAAAAAAAACAGCAGAATCTTAAGCAATCTTTAGAGTTATTGGATTAAAGCAGTGGAAGTTTCTTTAAGTTAATTTATAGTTTTTCTATCCTTTTTTTAATGCTTGTTTTCTTATTTTAAATAATTTAAATAATCTTGAGACCCCCTTAAAAGCTTTTTGAGGCTCACTAGTGGTCCCTGGACCCCTGGTTGAGAAACACTGGGCTAGAGCTTTTAAATGAGTGATCCTGGCTAAATTGCCTTTAACAAAATGGCAAAATGTAGCAGGGCTAAATCAGTGAATCAGTATGCCGTGTCTCTTCACCCTTCAGTCACAATGACTGAGGGCAGAGAAACACGGAAATCAACAGGCTAGAGCGAGATAAACAACAGGGCAATACGTCTGTGCATGCTGATGGGGTCCGTGAATGCTGTAAAGTGTGTTTGGCTCACATATACTCAGTAAGAGGTTTTCTGGGTGTGGATTTTGCCAGTTGAACACACTGTGAGAGACTTTATGAGGTGTTTATTTAGCAAACTAAAACAAGGTGTTTTACACAAAGTACAGGATCCAATATTAACACTCACCAAGCACCCAATGAGAGTGACTTTGGTGAGTAATCAATTGGCTGTTGACATTATTATGAACAGTAACATTACATGGGTCAAACAGAATTTAAAAAGCCAAACTGTGCACTAAAAAAATACACTAAAGTGTATTTACCAACAGATGTTTATCTAAAGATACTTGTGGAGACACTTATGTACCTTAAACGGTCTTTTAATTTAGCCACCAAAACTTTACTTTTTGGATGCTAGTTTATCTCAACAGTTTATAGCGACTAGTTTAACTCACTAAATAATCCCATTGGATTAAGTACTAAAATTTAAGGAATACATTTAATTAGTCGTTTTGTTTTTAAGTAACTCAAAATTGTTTCCTGAGTGATAAATCTAGGTCCACTAAAATTAATCAGTCGTTAATTTTTGACTCTGAAATCGACCATGTAAATAAAACACCATTAAATCCAGTGTACAAGTGTCACATTTCTTAAAAAAAATATGCAAAACATTTTAACATCCTTAATAAATACAACATTTTATTTCCTGTTTGTCATCTTATTTATAAAAACTGATGACTGATGGTGCTGACATTTTTATTGTAGAGCTTATGGTGAGTTTGTGCTCAGTAAGTAAATGTCAAATAGTACAAAATATAAAGATATCATGAGCTCTACAAACAACAAATGAAGCTCATCTTCCCAGTGACCTAATGGCCTCCAGGAGAGACAGTAGCTATTCAGTCTGATCACACTTCAACCACAGTGGAGTCATACCATGCCCCTGCCATCTATCCAAACACTGCAAGCAGCCAAAGCCTGCAGATTCCAACCTTCTGATCTCTGAACACTGAGCGTCATCCCTCTCTGACCCCAAGAAGTCTGTGAGATCAGAGAGCGAAACAACAGACCTTTGCTGTCTGAACTAAAGAGAACAAGACTGAAGCATCCCCTGCGCTGATTGGGTCAGGACCCTGTCGTCAGACAAGCTTTCCTAATACACACAAGACAAGCTTGGTTTATAAATCCAAGAGGCTATGAAGCGTCAAACCCGCCCACTTCATCCTTAGGGGTTTATCAGTGTTTCCATTAGCAAGCTTTCACGTACACTCTAAACACAGTTGTGCTTATTAGCGTTGACTCAAAACATTGAGAGTTAAATATGTAATAACACTTTCAAATTCATCTGAATCTGAGTTCTTTGAGGAGTGAAAAGTAGGGTAGAAAAGAAATAGCTGGCCCAGAGGAAACAGTCTCTGATGAGGATCAGGAACCAGAAGAACTCTAAGAATCAAAAGACATGCTAGATTGTTCCCTCAAGTCATCCCTCATGACTGATCTTCACAGACTGACCCAAGAGTCTCAACACAAGCCATCATCCAAATATTACATATAAAGACTATGCAAATGCAACTTAAATTTCTACTTTATATTCCTCTGCAATGGCAAATACAGCTCAAATATCTAGTGTCTAAGGACACCATGTTCTTGCTTTGCTAAGCGTTGCACAAATCATCTGAGAGCAGATCCTTTCATAAGTTAAGTTCAGATGAAATTTACAAAACATTGAAACTTTCCACCAATTCATTTAGGGTTGCCACACATACATTTAGGAAGCATAAATGCATTAGTCTTCATGGCAAATTCGTAACTTTGTGTAAAGTGTCGCAAACCCAACATAGTTAACTGAGACACAACTAAACCACAGGGACGCTCTTGGACCTAGCTATCATGATTGTTTATAAATTTATATACCTACACAAACCCATATATATTGTATGAGGATACTGCATCTTCATTTTAATGGGAAAAGGCCAAATTATTTCAAATTGTGTCAGTAATCTAATGTAAGCCTGGTAAAGGTAAAGGTTCATGGTCCCAGGCTCCAGCTCACAACAGGTTCTGGTCATCTAAGGGTCAACTGAAAATCCATTGCAGTGTTACTAAAGAGCAGAGACGCTCACAGGTCAGCCTTCTGACCACTGAGAAGATCTAGTGTCCTGAACCAACATAAAATTTAGGGCTCTGTTAGCACGCTAGTAATCACTGACCTGAACAGACTGCTAATGACATCCATTGATCAGGTCTGAGAGAGGAGGATTGCTTCAGCCATGATTCCCCCATAAATTAACACTTTTAAAGGCCCGATTCAATCAGCTCCCTGCTCAGAGGATGGTTGGTTATCAGGTTTGATCATTTCTGATAAGTTAATGGGAATCCCTAAATTCAAAACAAAATAAAATGTAAAAAACTGAAGGAGGTTTAACAGTGAGTTGGTCAATACCTAGAGACATTTTTAAATAAAGGAAAGTCCCATCTATTGAGTGAATCATCCAGTAGGCCTGCTGGAAAATCTTGCCAAGCTCTTATTATCATACAAAAAGCATGGATCAAGCCACATTTGTGGCTTGGTCCCAACATCAAGTCAGCAGAAAAAGTTGTTAAATGTGCTGGATGAGCAAGTCATGAATATTTAACTCAATATGGTTATACAACACAAAATGTTGCAGTAAGGTCATCCAACCAGACATCAGAAAAATTTCCTCAATAACTTTCTTTCCACAGAGGTAACAGAGGTCCTCACAGAGGTTTTTTTGAACAAAGGCACCGTTTTAAGACTTTGGAATGTTACTAAAATAATGTGTAACACATTTTGAGTTTCTTCATAAATAATATCTAATCAGGAGGCACAACATAATACAATAAACAAACTTGCAAGAAACAATTTAAGGTTATGAAATAACAATAAAATGTTATTGTCTGCAGAAATATGGAGACTAAAGCTACTTTACTTCTGAGCTTTGTATATCTCACCTGATACACAAGAGATGCTTGCATGCAGACATTTCTGCTAAAAGAAAAAACTTCAAGCCCCAAATGCTAGTAAACATAACCCAAACAAACAACAAAGCCATAAAATTAAACATTTCACTATTTGCTACAGGCTTCCAGAGTTAAGAATGTATTTTCTCCTGGCTTTCAGTTCAACAAAGTTGCACATATCTCCATACATTAGAGAACATGTTAAGACTGACAATAAGCACTGTCCGCCACAGTCCACTATCCTGAACTTCTGTCCATGTAAACACACTTTGAGTACACAGATTATTTGGTAGGCAGGTTTATTAAGGTATTATTAGGAATTCTACCCAAAAACTAAAACTTCTAGACAAAAGGAGGAAGCTGAGCTGTATGCAGTTTTAGCCAATACTAAACCAAAACATGAAATTTCATATCAAGCGCCCTGATGGAAAATAATCACTCGTATGATGGGTTGCAATGCTCCAGTGAGTCTGAGAGTAATGCTAGGACCCTATTAATAACCAGGCATGTTGCTGGGTTACATTCGTGCGGGTCTGTACGTATGCAAAAGGACAAATAGTTTATTCAGCATCGGCTTAGCTAATTGCTGAGGAACTAAATTAATTCCAAGATCGGAATCAAAAAGAACAAGAACAATGTACAAATGCATGTCTTAAGTGGACCAAAAATCAACTTTAATAATCCCAACATGCATTACAACATTATCATACTGCTTGGAAACGTGCTTGAACTATGATGTACCTACAAGCAATAAAGCTTCAACCCTCAGGTAGGGGTGGGGGTGTGTGTTTTTGGATGTGCAGGCTTCAATGCAGCTTTTATAAATAGGTCTGGAGAATGTCTGTGCTCCATCTCCCACGTGATACGTGCTACTGATCAATCTGGGAATCCGAGTCAGGTTTCCTCTGCTGAGCAATAAACACATCTTGTCTGTTAAAACTGTTCAGTTAATGCCGTTAAGAGTTGGTGGTGACTGTTTAAATTGACAATGAATGGATCCAAAACTCTGATTCAACTTTTTGTTTACCTCAGTCAAAAATGTTCACAGGAGTCTTGAATTTAATTTCTTTTGAAATATGAAAATATTTTTATTGGTGCATATAAATGGAAATTATAATTTTTTACTTAGAAGCTTCCATAAAGTAAAAATTAAATGTACTATATATCTAAAAAAAACATGAACATATACTATCACCAACCCTGCCTTTCATAACTTTTACCTGCTACTGCAAAAGCGACAAGGGAAAGTAGTTAAATGTGCAAATGAGGAGATGTGTTTATTTTAACAGCACTGTGACCGCTTCAAGTCCTGGTGGCCATCTGTGTCCTCATTATCACAATTTAAACCTCTGAGGCAAAGAAATCCTCACCACACACACCTTTTGAATATTGTATTGGACATGAAACACTGGAACGATGCATTCTCCTAACCCCTACTAAAAGAATAGAAAAGGGCCACTCCATGCATAGAGCGCAGGCAGCGCTTACCAGTTTAACACTATGCAGACCAAATCTACATTCTAACTGAACCACTGAATTTGACAAGATGACTACGGCACCTTATTTTAGGAACCCAAAACTGAAAGACATTATGAACACACGCCTACACCTTTTTTTCTAAAGTGTACATAGTGAATTTACCACCTAAGTTGTAATATCATAAAATTATCTGTTAGGACTGATACATTTTAGATGAATCCCACATTGGTAATTGTGAATTCTGAGCTCTGTTCTGACAGCAGCATTGTCCTGGGGAAGTCGTGAGGACAAAATCCTGGTTTAGGAAGAAGAACTTATCAGAGATCAGTTTGGAAGAGCATCTTACAGCTACGGCCTGGTTGCATGTGTTTAGTTCTCAGTGGGGCACTCAATGGGTCACTGCATTTTGAACATCTGTCTTCCCCATAATGCTTTGCACCTGCATTGACGGGGCTGAGAAACACATGTATCTCCCCCTCAGTTCTTTTCCTCTATACAGAAAGCTGGCCAGAGAAATGCTTGTCTCTCTAAAACCCAGGCAGGACCACACAAGCTGAGGCAGCCTGTTTTATTCACAGAATAAACAAACCGTGCAGACAGCTGCATTAGTCTCACCATGGCCACCTGACTGCTGCTGGACTAAACCACTGATGTGGGTGAGAAGGAAGAGTTGATGAAGACTGGTTTAGGGAGTGGCAGAAGGGGAAGGTGAGAAATGATCTCAAACAATTAGGAAGACCAGTCATGACTCTGGGCATGACTCTCAGTCTGCTGTATTACTTAAAGCAGAGTTCCATTCCATTCGGTCACCTCAGATGAAACAGATGAACTGCTTACAGCAGTCATCAATTGGCAAGATTGATTCTGCTTCATGGAGGCTTTCTTGAAGGATCAGGCTATAAAGATTGGCTGTGTGGCCACAGGGCAGGTGCTGTTACTTGGTAACAGGGCCTTTGATAAATATAAAGTACTTTTTGGCATTAATGGGGCCATTGGAAGCTTGTCTATGTTATCTTAATAGGCAGCATCCCAGAAACCATCACAATACTGAAGCAAAACATAACAGCACTGGCTAGTTAAGGTTTAGTAAGGTCAGGCCTGTGGCCATTAAGGGCTCTTACCTCAATAATCATTTTGTTATTCTTAGATAAAATAACTGCCAATCTAAGATGCTCAAAGTATTATACCAGCTTTCAATGCCATTTCTGTGCAAGATAATCTGGTAAATAGAGTCAGATTACAGATTAACAAGTTAACAGCAACTAATGTGCTGACGAAGCAGATTTTGCACCAACATCCTCTAATGCCACAATCCAAGCCATTAAAACACATGAGCACTATAAACATAACAGGCCATCTTAAGTTACGGGCCCTGACTATGGGCTAATGCTGAGAGTCTGTGATACATTCCTGGGGCAGGAGAAAGCCACTTGCCCACACTGCCAGCTCTGCAAGAAATGTCAGCACCTCTTGGCAGCCATGCAGCAGGTGGGAGGTCTTTAAACACATGGTAGAGCAGGTTCTCTAACACGGATGGAGTTTAGAGTACAGAGGGTGACCCAAAATCACCCCAAAAGGGCAATTTAAAAAACAAGGTTAGCACGTCTCAGTGGTTTCATTACTTGGGTGGGTGTACCACTGTTATGTACCAGCTAGACCTGCCCTGACCACACTGACTGTACATTACTTACCTTCAGCTAGACTGAGTAATGTGAGGGATCTCTGTCCAACATTGCACGCTACACTTTTCAAAATGAACTTGCATGTCACTGATTAGCTGACAGCTAGTTGTCTGTTGTTGGGGGTCCGGCCTTACAATATGTGACCTGTGCTGGCAAATTAAGCAACAGAGCAAAATGAGTTCTTGTAATTTTCACATTCTCCATTAAGACACCTTTAAAATGATGTATGATTTGTTGGAACCGAAAAAATGAATGACCTACACCTGTCTAAAGCACCATTCGTCAAGAAGAGATCAAAAACAGCAATTTTTCATGGATTATTAAAAACAAAGGAAAAATTTGGGAACGAAAAACATACAAAGATGATTTTTTCTGTGTAACTGCTAGTTGGAGCATTGAGATCACTAGATGAGGGCTTGATGAAATCATTTTTGTGAAAACCTTAAATTAGATCAATACCGACACCTTCACTAGTCGTACATTAGCATTACCTGTGCACATTCCGACTCATTTTGCCAGCACGGGTCACATATGGGAAATCCTGCAAGACTGTTTGTTCAACACTGTCTGTTGGTACAGTGCTAGAATGAGCTTGCTCAGAATAGCTTTGGGCAGATGCCTTCACTATGCGTCATTTGGAGCTCAAGGGCAATGTAATCCCATCACCTTCCTCTCGTACACACAGATGAGCACTCCGAACATAAGACATCAGCTGACTGATCTCACACAGTGCTGTTCAGAACTGGCTGTAAGAACAGTAATATGCCCTAAGATGATTTTTATAGCAGAAGTACGAGGGAAAATTGTTTACATTGGGTTTTTTCCCAACAGAAATGTTGGCAACCAAATTAGCACAAAATTGAAGGTGCTACTCCATTTATTCATTACTCTAAAATCAACTAATAAACATTGTCCATAAAAGTAAAGACACGACATGAAAATGGCAAAAATGTAACACCTCAAAATGAGACAACAGGAGGGCTGGGAGTTGCCAACTACAAGCAACAATGCTTGTTACTGTACTATATTTCTTAGTAGATTGACCACAGCTCAGCTGTTTCCATATAA
Source organism: Botia almorhae (assembly GCA_036877575.1). NCBI lineage: Eukaryota > Metazoa > Chordata > Actinopteri > Cypriniformes > Botiidae > Botia > Botia almorhae. Next base: position 32,595 of record JAZGTJ010000263.1, read on the forward strand.
TGCAGATTTTCCCATAAACTTTACCAGTTTACCAGTGTAGCATGAATAAACATTGTTACCACAATATCTTTATTTTACCAGGTCTGTCTCTTGGTTAAAATTTCTTTTTTGAGAGACAGAGCTGGCCAAAATAAAACATTATAAGCAAATACAATAAAGACACAAGCTAACTATACAAGCTAACTATACAAGCTAACTATACATAAAATGAATACACCAAGGTCTTGGACTTTCTACACCGATACTTGCTGTTAATGAAGTCTTTAACTTTAGCCTTTAACTGTAAATAAAGGTTTTCTGGAGAGAGTAAGTTGTTTGTAATCAGGTAATCTACAGATTAAAGTATCCGTACATCAAATAAACTGAGGGCCCTGTAAAGATGCTTTGGTACACAGCAAAATGAGCTTCAAATGTTGTTATCTATTCCATCAAAACATCTTGAAGGAAAGGAAGATGTTGTAAGGTGAGACTGTTATTGGCAAGGAGATGCATGATATAGGGCAATCTGCCTCCTGATCCAAGAGCAGTCATGGTCAGACCTGTGAGAGTGTTACATTGCCCATATGTGAAGACAAGCTTTATCCTGTCTCCATTTTATTAAAGCCCCTATGGTGGGTACTAACCACAGTACATGGAAACACAAACATTTCAAAACAAGTTAAGAGTGTACTGACAACACTCAGAGATTAAGGGAAAACATGTGTTGTACAGAATGTTACATTTAACACACATTGACTTGTTTGTGTGTTATGCAGTGCTCTTGTGTGTGAAATTGTTAGCACATGGATCACTATAAAAAAACAAAACAAAGAAAAGCTTTTAAGTACTCACACACTTCAGAAAACAAAGACAACTCTTTGATTTTGAAGAGATTGATTACAGAGCTTTAGTTATGGAAGGGAGAGATGTACAAAAATGACTTTGAAAATGTATACTAAACAGTTGGAATAGAGAACAGTTGTGTTATTAGCTTTAATCTACATCGTTTTTCCAATTCTCTGTTCTTCACAGCAGATTCAGAAAATCCCAGTGCTTGGAAAGAACAATAGTCAAATTGAAATGCCATTCCAAAACTATTTGCTGCATTTTTATTTCTTTGGGCCGCAGAAAATGAACTGTAAATAATTTCTTAGAAAATGATGACTTCATAAAACCTGAAACATAGCATAAATCATGGGAACAACTACTGTAGTGCTTGCTGTACGAAAAAGAGCTGTATAAAAATTATTGGTATATTCTGTTTTTGTGTTCTATGTGAAAATAAAAGGAATAACATGAAGGCAAGTAATATTCCTTTATGGAAACTTACTAAGTGAGACTGACAGGCAAGACACTCAAATAGCAAATGGCTCTTGCTGGTGACTATGGCAGTGGCATAGCATTGATGGGCAGGACCGGATCACTTTACTCAAATGGGAAATCGGATCAGAATAAAAAAGAAATACGCACCCAAGTGCACTAGTGTGACAACTTGTGTTCATTTCCTGATGGTCTTTTTAGCGACAGCTGGAATCTATACCGGGCCTGGGAAAAATGGAAGGTTTTGTCTCCTCAGCAAGTCTTGAATGGAAAACCAACTCAGTTGCCAGCCATTTATACCAAGAACAGCATTACTCAGAAAGAGATCAAATAGACAAAGACTTGACTTAAACTAAAAAAAACTAAATACAAAAATACTAGCTTTTTCATCTTGAGCTTATCCCCAGTTGGGCAATTTTTGCTATTCCCTTTCCACTATAATTAAAGAAGCTGCTCCTTAAGCTTTGTGAACTTGGTAGAACTTGCTGAGTGAAGCTTCAGGGATTCTTTATTGACCCATGGGAACCACGAGAAATTCAAGTTATTCCATTCACTAGGACCAGCTGGTGGATCTCAAGTCACTTCTGCAAGGTGGCGTGTAAACCAGCTGCTCATTTGGTGAGGCAACGAGACACGTGTTTTGTGATGTTGAAGTTTAGAGGTCTATTTTTGCTCTGGTCTCTTCCGCTCAGTTCCTAAGCCTAGCCGGTCTCAGTGGAGGACCAATTTTACACATGAAGTAAAAAAAACAAAAGGACGATACACTGAATTCTGAACACCATATCTCAAGAACAAAGACAAACCTCAGGAGAAAAGTTCCCATTTGGCCTTCAAGTTAATCTTCTTGAAAAAACATGTGCACATTAGTGATACAGACCATTTTATTTGGTGTTCATTTGGAAGATCTCTTGAGAACATGGGGCGGTGGGAGAGAAAAATTAAACACTAAATGGCAAATGTAGCAGACGTCCCTTGCTTCTTATTATGGCGCTTTGCTAACGATCGACTTGAGCTTGAGATAATTCCACTTTCACTCGCTGGTACTCCTTCAAATGATTAGATTACCATGGGTAATTGATATCTAATAGTCTGACCTTGACACCAGTGGAGAAGAGTGGATTCTTCAACTCGTGAATACACTACACTAGCATATCAGGAAATAAGGTTAAGTCGTACACAATAGCAACACTGCCAAACTAAAACGTTTACTTTAGATTTCTTGTAGATTGTAGTTGTAGGGTCATAAAGCTGCAATCCATAATTCTTTCTGGTTAAAAATAAACAAAAATGTTATTGAGCAAGTATATAACAGATCAGTGTTTAAAACGGTCTCCTCACCTTACCCTGATTCACAAAATTATAATAATGATTTAGAATTTGAGTTGACGGTCATTAAGGTACTGTACGTAAAGTAACCTGCAATTTTATGCTTCCAACAGAGATGGCGATAGAGAGGCAAAAAAGACATTGCAGGTTTAACATCAAAATGATCACAACAAGGGATGCATGTCTTTTTAAGTGTGGAAGAAACATAAAAAAGGGGGCGTACAGTACACTTCATTAACAGTGTTCACTCCCTGAGCTGCAGTTAAGACGATTCATGACAATGTGTTGGGCTAAATTACAAGTCGACCACAATGTAGTAAGACGCAGTATTCTGTAGTCTGTGTAACACTGTGAAAACAGAACTTACAGTAGCCACATAGAACAGGGATAGTGATGGAGAATTGGTACAGATATTGAAAAATGAAGAATCACACAAACATTACAAAAAACATTACGGGCATCAATCAACTGGCTCAGTTCCTGCTTATTTCAGAGCTTCACCCGTCATATGAGGGGAATGATGGGTACTTCTGGATATTGGTCATTTGTAGAACCGTAACATCTGTTCAATCATTTCCACCACTATTAGCCTTCAATTCTTACACTTTCCATTACCCAGACAAAATGAAAAATTAAGGTGGCCAAAAACTTCTGAACATTTGTGTAACTTGTTTTGGCTTCAAGACAAGACATCCTGCATTTAAGACATAAAACATATCTAGACTACAATGAATGCTGCCATAAATGGCAATGTTTATGTGACTTGCTTGAAACAAGATGAACACTGTTCGCAACACCGTTTTTAACAAGCTAAATCGATTTAGCGAAATGGCTGTGACCGGAAGGTTGTAAGTTTAACTGTACGCCAGTTGCCGAGGTATAACATTGCAGCGAGTCCTCGACGGACAGGGTCGTCGTGTAGTGTCTTTCCGGGCCGCTCCCACATTGACTATGCGGCACACGTGTGGCTGTGGTCGGGGATTGGTGGGATGTCCTGAAAACCACAGGGCAGCTGCTATCCCAACCAATCAATGCATTTTCTGTGCTCATGGGCTGGGTTAAAAATAGGAACTCCCAGGCAGGCCTTTTTAAGGTCATTGGTTGGGATCTTAGCGGCGACTAAAGCAGAAGCCGTGACAAACAACCCACGCAAACATACATGGAGACCATTTTCTTTTAAATTTATAGCAAATATAGACTCATGTTTGAGTTAAACAAGCTGAAAACGTACAGTCGTTCTATTTTCATACCCACATATCCATCCTAAAGTGATTATCCAAATGTTTTTTTTACCATGACTCAATGTCATCATAAATGTCGCTATATGAATAATATATTTAGTCTGAGGATGTAACACCAAAATGACAGCAATGTAGCACAGTGTGACTAGCTTATAGACTTGTGCTGCTATATTGAGTGTCCTGACTGTGCGCAAGCAATTATTGCTGTTGTTGGTTTTAAAAACGACAGGGAGGCTGAAGGTTGAACGATGACTCACAATTCCAGCACTTCCCAATGCATTTAAACAGCACCTAAGCGTATTTAATTTAAAATCCAAAGACAATACTCTGGCTTAAATTTCCTGGGAAACAGCAAGACATGTATAGAGGAAATACAGTCAAGAAATATTTGTGATTAAAATTTGGTTTAAGATTATCACCTATCTTAAAGGTTCTGTGTAAACGTTAAAAGTCAAGTTTATTATAACAAAAAAATACTACAACACTAGATGTTGACAGGCAGCCACATAGTAGCCACACATATCAGACTATGACTACATCAGCGGCTCATTTACACATGCAAGCAAACACACAAAACCTGTTTTGTCATGTTGACAAAAGTTTCAGAAAATAACTTCACAGAAAGTTTTCAACAGTAGTACAAACTGAACTACTGAAATCCTTACTCAGGAAAAATCTGAAACACTCCTATTATAAGCAAGCTGTAGGGCATAACAATGTTTAGCCTGCCGGGACTCACTCACCCGCCTGCGACAGAAGGGCAGACTCTGAGCTATAATGTTGATGCTGAAGATCTTGAGGACTTTCTGAGAGGCCAGAGGCTCCTTAGCCACCTCCTTGGGATCAGCCAGCTCCAGTGCCTGGCTCTCCAGAAGAGCCTTGGGGGCCTTCTCCTTGCCTGAGGACTTGGGCATTTTTCTCCTTGAGCTGGCTGATGAGAAACGGGAAATGGGGCAATGCCGCAGCATTGCCAACCCAGAGCTAGTAGGTCATATCCCAACAAAGTTAACAGGTGGGATTTTGGTCAGTTACTAAATAACCCCAGATCCAAACTAGAGAGTTTAAGCATTCGAAGAGACAGAATTCACATTAAGCTCACTTCCCTGGCTTGTGGCCCCTTTTAAAATATCAGAGGGTGTGATGTCATCACTGTCAGGTCCAGGAGCAGCTGTCTTGTACTGGACTGCCCCCACCCAGGGATACAAGCACAGAAATCTGCTCCCCTGGCCCACCATGGAGGAATGTGGTCAAAGTCAGAGTCATAAATATCTTTACATCTATACTTTCAATTTTAAGAAGTTCAACCAAATAACATATGCTGCTGTACACTGAGCTTTAGAAACAAATTACAATTATGTTGGTGTTTCTGTAGCTCAACTGGTAGAACATTACATTAGCAGTGCACAAGTTGTGGGTTTGATTCCCAGGGGAACATATACTGATAAATTGTATATCTTGAATGTACTATAAGTCACTTTGGATAAAAGCATCTGCCAAATCCATAAATGTAAATTACTTCAACTGTAACTTGTATTTGTCTTAGAAAGCCCCCAAGGAAGGGAAACCAAAGCTATTGTATGAAAAAGTCTAAAAGTCCCCATTAAAGTCTAAAACAACCATAAGCAGATGATAAGGTTAAGCAGATGACAGCATGGGTTTACCCAATAAGTTTTAAGCCATGCTTTCATGTGGTAGAATAACATTTATTAATAATTTATCCAAAACTTTAAAATTACCTCCATTAAATATATCAAAACCCACATTTTATTTAGGTAACAAATTTAATTGGGTGACAAATTCTATTTGTGTTAACCAGCAATTGATACTATTACCTTGGTGATGATCAGCAGAACTACATTTAAAAAGTCACATTTAGTTTTAAGCATAGAAACATATGTACATAATTAACAAACACTATGTATAGTTAAAACAATGCCCTGGACCCAAACTCTGCCTTATAAGTATTATTGACCCCGGCAAACGTTTTTAAAGCTTGCAAATTATAACAAGTTTGCAAACCAAAACTACTTTTTCATAATATCATAATGAACGCTACAGACCCAAGCACAGTTTATTTAAATGAATGACTTCACAGTCCAGTGGAGAGAAGAATAATTAGGGTTCAGTTAGAGACAACAAATTGGTTTCAGTGTAACATTGCATGATAATGATACATGTTAATATTTGCATTTCTGATCCAGAGCCTCAATATCAACAATTTCTCAGGCAAAAATATACATTAGTGGAATATAAAGTGGTCCAATTTCACCACATGGACACCAGCTTCAGCCTAATTAACCCGAGAGGGCCAAACTGATTTTGAGCCCCGCCCTGAAAACCCAAAAGCAGCCGCCCCCACTTTATACAGACTCACGTAAGCTATCCCTTAATCTCATGTGCCGTATGTCCATTGGGCCTGTTAGCATGACTGGCACAAGGTAATTGCTGGGAATGCCAGAAATGTGAGGGATTTAACCCTGGCTCCTGCAGAATGTCAGGCACAGCCTTCTGTTAAAAGGAATTTTATTCCCTGTGCCTTTTGCTTTTTAAATATAGTGCTTCTGGGGCTGCTGGGGGAAGAAACTGGGGTCTGGGATGAAGGAATGTGTAAAATATATATTAAAAAAAAATCAAATGGCAACTACAGGACAAACATTTCCAAACAGGAAAACAAGAGGTACTGTAGTCTCAAGGAAGAAAAACGGCGATATAATGGGCAGCACTACTGTGAAAAGAGACCGCTTGAGTTTATTTTCAACAAATTGATTGATTTACAACAAATAATTACCTTGGCTTTTAATTTGCAATAAGACCTACAAATTATTAAGCTATGTAAAATATTAGAGTTCTCTGTAATATTTCTGTAAGATGTTTACAAGAAAAATCACAGACTGTGAGTTCATCATCAAAGCTAGCGCTGTCTAGGACTCCACTGAACTGTTTGTGTATACTGTTTGGCAGGCCTGGAGTGGTGTCTGAGCACTCTCCATTATTGCCTCACACGCCACTGCTGGAATTCACAATTAATTGTGGAATTCACAATTAATTATATTCTATTAGACAGTCAAGGAGCACAAGAAACACACATGCTCTGAAGCACACTTCACTCCAGACCTCTGAAAAGATGACAGGGCACATTCTCCGAGGTCACGGGGGTCATCTTCGAAAGCTGACCGCAATTTTAAGTTAAGTGAACAGACGTTCTTCACAAACTGTGCCCACAACACACTCTTAAAAAGTGCTTCACAATGTCATAAATGGCTCTCTTTTTTACTAAAGGTTCTTTGTAGTAGAAAGAAATGTTATTAAAAAGAAAGAAAACCTTTATTTTTTTCCACAGAGTAAAATGCGTTTTTGGATCTTCTGTTGGTCCTCAAACAACAAATCAACACACTCCTAACACTAAGCAATAAACTCTACCTCTATTCTTATTCTTATCTGATTGGTTGATCGGAATGTTGTTTGAGGACCAACAAGCATGTTGATCCAGGAGCATGTGCTGCTAAGGGACATGTACTATATTAACACACACACAGAGCCTCAGTTTCCCTCAGCTGAACCCACACACTGCCAGCAGTAATTCACAGCTCCACACGATGCCCGTGTTGCGCCACACACAAATGACAGATCCAAATGCAGCTCCCCTCAGAGTGACAATCCACCTCCACACAAATGCATAAGAATGCCTTAAATGAATGAGATCTGCTCTCAAAATGAACTCTGCACCAAACTGACATTCCCGACAGAAAAAAAACTTAAAACACTACATCAATGTCTAATAACAGCTGATATGCAAGTTAAGTTGTGAGGTCTGTGTGACTTATGAAAACAAATAATAATAATAATAAAATAATAATAACTATAATAAAATAACTGATAAATGTACTGTAATTGGTTGCAAAGAAAATTATGCCGCAAGATGTTTGCTGGTATACTTATAATTAGGAAGTACAGAATCTGCAGAAATGATATTTTTCTCTTCTGCACTAAAACAGAATAATAAAGAATTGAGATGAATGGAAAGACATACAGGAAAGCTACTTGTTATTGTACGAATAAATAATTATTGTACAAAATACCGCAGTTCACTAACTGGAGAGCATTAAAATTAAAATTTCAAGTGCTCATGAATCATTTATGCTTAAGCCGCTGGAGGGAGAAAGTTTGCGTCAAAAGGTTCTTTGGGGACAATAAAGTTTTATCATAACTGTACATTTAGTACAAAAGGCAATTCTCCAGTGACCTTACAACAGGGGAGAGTTCCACATAGACAGCATGCAAGGTCACTTAAATATTATGTTGCTTGAGAAAACAGTAAGTTTTGTCGAAGCAAGTTTGTCGAAGATTATGGCACAATTTTTTACCCTCAAAACAAATAATGTTGGTAATATCGCTTATTTACTGATCTGGAAGCAGTTCTGCATTCTTCTTGATAAGGTTAAGGGTTGTAAGCAGTGGAAAGGCTGATCCTATATCAGTTTTGTGTTTGGCAGGTGTGTGAAAGTGGTCTAATAGTGAGGGCTGTTGTCACAGCTGGTCCAAACCCAAGAACACACTGGAAATGACTGAAATTCCTTGGGGTGTAGCTGCTGCGACGACCTATAAATGCTCCCAGACCAGCTGTCACACAGCTTATACATGTCATTGTGGTAATCTGTGCTTGAAATAGCTGATCTACAATCAGGTGTTAAAGCAAATTAAACCTGTGTCTCTGGCGGCCTCGTGTGAGTACAAGTGGAACTGCACGATAACGCCAAATAATAACAATACAATAAAATAATCAACATTGCCCGAATTGTCAGTACAGATTTAAAGCCCCTAAATTTAGTTACAAATATTTCATAAAATTGGCAAGTCTGCCCTTGTGTCATCCCTGACGGACAATTTGCCTCTTATCGGTTCGTTATCCACAAAACATTTATTGCAAACTTCTCACGGCAACACAGTCCAGTCACTCTTCACCTGTTCATCATCTCACTTTCCACTCCAGCAGCTCTTTGAGGAGATGGGTGGTCTGATAATGGAGGTTGCCAGGCAACAGTTTGCAGGGCTCCCAACAGTGAGTTCCACCTCATAGGAAACAGAGGTGAGGTTGAGGAGACATCTAATGAGGTCCTCACGTGCACCAAACTGATATTTTTTTAGAAAAATGGGCACTGCATTAGCAGCAGTATGTTTACGCTGAGAAACACTGGTAAAAGTTTTTAACTCTCCTTCAAAGTTGAATTCTTTTTCTTTTATGCAAACTATAATTAATCTCTTTTTCTTTCGATTTTCAGGTGGATTAAGACAATTGACAAAAATTCTTCTCACTCGGTTCCTGGAGGACCCAAACAAGATGCAGGCCTGCTTTACCATACTTACACCAAGAGAGAAATATTCAAGGATGATGTTGGAACAATCTCAGTTGATTATAGCTGCATGAGACTGTGGGGGTGCAAACCTACTGTTAGTTTCCTTCAGTTCTGTCTGCTCAATGGACACTCAAGTCATCAAACGAAGGTTTAAAGCACTCGAGTCAGTACACCTATTTAAAACTACATCTACAAAAGATATGAATAATTCGAAGCTTCACACTAAGATTAAAATCTTCCCTATAGAGAACACAATGACAGAAACTGATGCACGCAGACTCATCGCAAAGCCTTTCATTACCGACCACTTCTAACACCGTAGTTCAGACAGTCGTCTCCTGGATGGCGGTGAAATTATACCTCACTTCAAACTTTTACCAACTTTTTAAGACTCCTTAGAGACAGACTGACTGAAAAAAAAACAGCTTAGCGTGCATGATAAATTCTCACTAGTGCACAAGGGACAACTGTGAAGTGTCTTTACGAAGAGTAATGACCGCTGACATTGCTTTACCCAACAGCTCCATAGAGGACAGGTGTCCCATGTGTGCCCCCCTGTGCTCTCTCTCTCCCGCTTTCACACACGTCAAACACGCACCAGTAAAGATGCTTCCTGCTTGTTTTTGTTATATTTTTTGTCAGGGTATGATCTAAAATGTTGACTTTAGGTACCCCTGAAGATTTCTTGTAATGCTAAGCTATCAAAAAAGATATAATAGATTTCTCAACGTCTCAAGTGATATTTGTTACTTAAAAATAAATAAAAACTTTTTATATGATCATGTTACGTGACAGTTCACCTACTCCTCTGTGGGACTCTGAGACTGGAATTGAAAACAGTTGAATTATAAGGTTCAAAATAATGATGCATATTATGCACTGGGAAAATAAAGTATCAGCACATATTACTGACACGTATCAAAGAGTCTTCCTTGAACACACACACACACACAGTTTCTGGTGGGCCTGATCTTACACTCATAGTCATGCTGCGCAAACATTACAGCAGTAAGACAGACAAAGGTTCAGACAGAGCACTGAACACAATGTGACTGTGGTGTTGTGTCCTGAGAAAGGGCATTAGTAATGAGACGCTCATATAAAACATTCACAACACTCTTCCTGTGATGTAGCTGCTCCAGGCTCCCAGTCTGACAGATGGTGCCAGACAGATGATCCCAGAGCGGGAAAGTGCCAGTATTTTCCAGCATTCCACTTCGGGATGCTGGGAAAGCGCATGTGGTGTTTGTATGTATGTATGTATGTTTCTAGGCATGTTGAGAATATACACTGTATTCCTATCATGTATTCACAGAAGGGTCCTGATGCTAATGAAGCACAAACTGTAGAAAAATAAAGATCAACATTAGAAAACTTGACATGCACAGATAACATTGGGAAATAATGGTGGGAATGTAGTTTCTTCAATCTGAATTTTGCTATAAACGCTATGATGTTATTAGGTCAACTAACATTTTATTTTGTTGCACTGCTAGGTGTAGCTGTTTTCTTTGACACCTAGTGGCATGGATGTGGCATTACACAAAAGCCTTGTTACTGATGTAATTGTAGAAACAACTTATTCATAGTCAACCATATTTAATTTAATTAATTTCAAACACTAAATCATCTCAATGTCACAAACTTTTATTAGGTCACTAACAATAGTGTGGCGTTAATGTACTCATACTTGATTAAAAAAAAATGCTGATTTCATTTTGTCTTTAATAGTTATTTGTCAAGCCACTTATCTCACAGATGGCATTTTCAGTTATTTTCTATTATTTTGTAACAGAAATTTCCCATTACAAAACCCAGTTTTTAAGGCTAAAGATGAAGAAAATGACAGGCAAATCCTGTAAATACAAAAAGTGAAAATGATTTCTCTTGGGTAAACGACGCCGTGAACATTATGCACAGTACACAGCCCTCGAGCGGTTCTGATCACATAGGTCAGAGGTCAGCGAGCATTTCATGCCTTAGTAAATACACATCTGAGAACAGATCACAAAAGTGAATTTTTTGATGGTGCAATCACTTTCTGATGTCAAAAAGATATTAGACTCGGCCCAAGAGACGACAGCAAAGGCTGAACGTCAACTCAAAAACATCACAGATGTATCATGTCCATTTCATTTTCCTTACTTTGAAGACCATTTGTAAACCCATGCTGTTTAAACACACTTTGCATTCTGTCACCATAAAATCAAAAGAGACTATTGTTATTTTTTATGGAATATTGCAGTGTTGTACTATAAATGATTCATCAATGCACACCATTATTTTCTTATAATTCATGTGCTCTTGTAATCTTTAATCAAAATCTGAAAACTTCCCCTCTGGAACGACAGACATTCCCTAATGACATCAGTCTGACGGCATGGGCAGAAACAGAGCCATTTACCCCTCCCCAACAGTCAGTTATTGAATTAGTAAATGTGGACAAAATGTCCATCAAAGAACAGTCTTAAATCAGGTGTATACAGTGTGCATCCCTGTTAAAATGATGCCACACAAACCCAGTAAAGCCCTTGATCTAATATTAGCCCGTTTTGGCCTGGAAAACAAAACGGACAGTCTGTTACAGGTATGCCAAAATTGGAATTTGTAGACCGCTCATTTTTTAAGCTAATACAATTTAATACAAGCATAATGTGAAGAATATGACAATTAAACAAGACCTATATTATATTATTAAATTATAATGCATTTCATATAGACAGGCTAGCATCAGTTTCTCGCTCTTTGATACGCACACAGACTATTCCTGTGTTCTCACTTCAAAGCCTCTTTACAGGCACAAATCAAATGTAATGCCAAATAACTGGATGTCAATGAGCATCTCACAGTGATCAAAAACTGCTGATTTTGCCCTGTGACAAAAGACATCTTGTATGGTTTCCGAAATCTGATGGAAATCTGTCTCAGATGGAAAATGTGCACAGTGTGCACATGGCTTTAGAAAGAAAAGTGTGACTATGAGCAGCTTGTTTTAATATTTTCTGGGCCAATCAAACAGCGCCACACACTCCACAATCAAATTTGCATACTTTACTCAGAGACGCACATTGAGAATTCCTTCTGATGAATTTTCAATGACACCAGCTGACAGACTGGGAAACACTAATTAAACACTATCAAAGGCATTTTAAACAGGAGAACAGAAAAGTTAACAAATTGAAAGTTTGATCAGGAAAAAAACTAATCAACCGCATATACAGTAGACAAATAGTGTAGCGTACAAGGGTGGGCATGTATTTCTAAATTATGGTTAATTAGAGAGAATTTTAAGCGTGCCATGTCTTTTGGGCATTATCTTTCCAGCTTGTTCATTTTTCAAAGTGTTTACCCATATTCTGATTGAACAGTCTGTTTGAATCCATAAAACTGATGGCTTGTGTTCAGCACAGATCTGAGAAGCTCATGCTTCCAGTTCACATAACTGAGGAACTGCTTTCATCTGAGAATGATGCCCCATTCTGACAGGAAACCTAGATGTGTCTGCGGCTTAATCTCCCATTAGTGTTGAGTGAATCTGGCTGCAGAAAACCTGCTGTGTCAAAAATCTGTCACTCATTCACTCCATCACAATTCCATTCGAATGACATTCAAGTCCAATATATGAACTGAACAAAAATGAGTGAGTGATTTTATACACTGACGTAAAATATCATGCGTCAGTGAACTGTTATCAGCGAACAGCTGACTTTTTCATCAAACATTATGCCTACCCTGTGGTGGATTGTATTGTTAAACTGTAACGTTACTTTTTTATTCATTTTTGTCACATTTGTCACGTTTACTGTATTTGTTGATGATAAAGACAAAAGAAAAACAAAACTGCTTGTCATGTTAATTTAATATATATCAAAATATAAATATTGTCTGTCACATTGGTTTAATCTGTTTATTTAAAGTATAAAATAGCTGTCAGCAAGAACAAAGAAGTTTATGAACATTTCTGGGGTGTTTACTATGAGTGCCCTCACTGGAATGTAGGAAATTAGTTGTTCAGTCAGAATTCGTATAACACCACAAAATGGCCAACACCCTATATAGTGCACAAGATATGAAATGGGGGTGTTTTTGGACACAACTAATAAATTGTTCACTTAGAATTCAAAAATGGCTCATGCCCTACACAGTACACTATATAGGAGATAGAAGCAATTTTGGACACAGCTCTAATTTTCAGAAATCCACAGTTCAGGTGGGAAAATCTGTCCACAGGACAACTATAAGTCGTGTACTCCACAAATCTGGCCTTTATGGAAGAGTGGCAAGAAGAAAGCCATTGTGGTCAGATGAGACCAAAGTTGAACTTTTTGGCCTAAATATAAAGCACTATGTGTGATGGAAAAGTAACACTGGTGGCAGCATCATGCTGTGGGGATGCTTTTCTTCAGCAGGGACAGGGAAGCTGGTCAGAGTTGATGGGAAGATGGATGGAGCTAAATACAGGCAATCCTGGAAGAAAACCTGTTGGAGGCTGCAAAAGACTTGAGACTGCGAAGGAGATTCACCTTCCAGCAAGACAATGACCCTAAACATACAGCCAGAGCAACAACGGACTGGTTTGAAATCAAAGAATATTCATGGTGTTAGAATGGCCCAGTCAAAGTCCATACCTAAATCCCACTGAGCATCTGTGGCAAGACAAGAAAATTGTTGCTCACAGATGCTCCCCATCCAATCTGGCTGAGCTTGAGCTATTTTGCAATGAAGAATGGGCAAAACTTTCAGTGTCTAGAAGTACAAAGCTGGTAGAGACATACCCCAAAAGACTTGCAGCTGTAATTGCAGGGAAGAGTGGTTCTACAAAGTATTGATGCAGGGGGGCTGAATACATATGCACATACTTGTCAGATTTTTATTTGCTTAATTTTGAAAACAATGTATCATTTTCGTTCCACTTCACAATTTTGTGCTACTTTGTGTTGGTATATTACATAAAACCCCAATAAAAAACATCTAAGTTTGTGGTTGTAATGTAACAAAATGTGGAAAAGTTCTATTTTTGCAAGGCACTGTATATATAAAATGTAAATATTACAGCCAAATTACAGCCACCAAAAGACATGATTAAAATCTTCATTAAGACCTGGTGTTTTTTTTAATAATTTTTAGTGTGCTGACACTAGCCCTGTGCCCGTACCTGACCTGAGTTTGTGTTACTTCTTGTACAGTGACTGTACAGGGCTGTTTTTTTCTATTGTCATGCCAGAATTCTCAAACACTGCTACTAGTCATTGAAAATGAAATGAATAAAATCTTGGCAGGCAAGGTCAAAGACTTTTTACAATGTGACGTTTTTCAAGGAAAACTTAGTGTGTTTATAAAAAATAATCAAAAAAGCAATTTTATGCCTGATAAATTATCTTAATTTACTCACCAATTACATTTAAGAATGAATCTAATATACATCTGAGCAATGCCAACTTTTCTAAAGCATTCAGTAAGGCAGCCAACCAGTAACTGCAGTTTGAATGAATGAATGACACAAAAATCTATTTTTAAACAGGCAATCTATTAGGGATCCTAGGAAGTTGCTAATCAGGATTCAGGACCCAAACAGGAAGTGAATACATAAGCAAGAATCTTAAGGTCAAGTATTACTGCCTACTTTTCAGTTGTAACATTTAGTTGGAGCTGCTTCCTTGTTCAATTATTTAGTCCTGCAAAATTCAAACTTGAAATCAAGACTCAGACTTGCGGAATTTATATTAGATGAGAAAACTTGACTGAATTGCTCCATGTTTTAGTTTTGTATTTAGTTGTCTTACACTGAACGAGGGATTTCAATCATTGCTGAGCTTAAAGAAAACACTATAAGACTATTGCTTTTGAATACAAATTCAGCATTAATATACCCACTGTTGTTTCTATTATAGCCTTTTCAAGAGCTAAACATTAGCATACTGCGAAAAGCCCTGAAAGCATAATGCCAAAGAAATAAAATAGCCTGGAACAACATTTCCTCAAAGAAAATATTTTAGAATGCCCCATTTATAAAGGGTCAGTATTTCCTATTCAGGTTCTTAATGAAATCTTGATTAGCCAAAGGGAATAGGACACACTTGGGTCTACACCAGATGCACAACAAAGATAAAGATGTTTTGCAAAATTACAGTAAATGCAATATAACCAACAGCATCTGAAAATCTAGTGAGCTACTTATATCGGCAGCATTTTGGGCACCATAGGGCCATTTCAAGACAGCATAATTTTAAATTTATTCCCAAAAATTCCCATAAATACTGTCCTTAGGGAGACCCTGAGTAATTGACCTGTCTCCGATCACACACCGGCTTCTTGGGGGATGTTCACATTGGATATATTCTTGTATTCAAAAACAGCTGGATAAACCACAACGATAAAACACATTTATTGTTTAATATTTTAGGTTAAAAAATGTAAATAAAACTTATTTAAATAACTGCTTAAAGCAGTTCTGAAAAAGTGTTTTTAAATTCAGCCACTGTAAAGCTATACTGCAAAATCAAACTTCAAAAAAAAGCTATGACATTGACTAGTAGGTCAATTCTACTAGGTAGGCATCTCACTATATTTTGAGACACAGCCAATGCGCAGAGTTAAACAAAAACAGTTTAGTCCCCTTTAAAGGGTACAATCCAGATGTCCGTCAGTGTTCTCTGAACTTCAGCCTCACCGCAACTCCCGCGATCAGACAAACACATCGTGTTTCATTCAAAACAGCGAACAAGACACACATACAGATATGGTGTTCTCTAGAGGAGTTCACTCACCAGTAACAGCGCAACCTTCTTTATGCTGCGATTCCCCATGCCAGACAAGAGACACTCAGTTCGTTCAAGGAGAAAAGCGGTGAAAGGATTTGTAGGTCGTTTTCTGTCAGCGCAATGACAGGCTTGTGCTTCGTGAGGCACAAGATAAGGAGGGTCTGTGTGCTCCTGCATTCCCTCCCTTACTTCTCTACCTCCGTTCATTTGATTTGTCTTTCCTCTTTGCTAAGAAACACACCCAGTCTGTCTTTTGACTCAAGTTAACGATCAAAACAAACAGTGCATGAATGAAACTGTCTGTGTATTCTCATGTATAGTGCACAACTTGGCAAAAACAATGCATTTTTGGTGTGCTAAGGCAGCTGTGTGTCTCCTTTATGGCCCTTGGATGTTTACATATGATGATCCATCACCAGAGCAAATAAAACTGGGCTAGACATACAGACACGAATGTGGTTCTTTTGTGGTTCTTTCGTTAAATAAGTAGAGACAGCACAATGACATCCTCTGGCTGGGGATTCTGACTGTACTGCAAGTAATGGTCCTTTCAACCAATCAGAAAGAGTTTAGAAGTCACTTATGTCTGACCTCATCAAAATCAAAATGTAGCCACCTTCTCACATATCCAGTGAATACATACAACTAGTCCAAATAAAACTTAGACTAACACTTTCCTCTAGAGGTCAGTAATGAGTTACAAAAGACAGTTTGCTCTATAATAATGGACCTGCTGTTTGAAACCTTAGAAGAG
Source organism: Botia almorhae (assembly GCA_036877575.1). Classification (NCBI taxonomy): domain Eukaryota; kingdom Metazoa; phylum Chordata; class Actinopteri; order Cypriniformes; family Botiidae; genus Botia; species Botia almorhae. The sequence continues at coordinate 49,330 of JAZGTJ010000263.1, forward strand.
ACCCGCAGATATCGGTTTACATTTTCTGCGCTGGTTATGGGGACAAAACTGCAGAATGGCTTTAAACGTGATCAGCTATGGAGTTCTGTAGGCACAGAATCTGTGTGGACAGATACAACTCAAAGGAAATTACACTATGTAGCTAACATACTATAAATGCTGCTCTTCCACACAGAGTCAATGATCCCGTTTACATGTGCAATCATATGACCGACCAGAAAACGGTCATACTGGTCATAGAACTCCTACAATAGTTAAACAAGAAAATCACATAGGAAAATAAAGAAAATATTATTATAATTGCTCAATGTATGTATTCAGAGAAATTCCAATAACAGTGAAGCATGTTAAAGCTATTCTACAGAAAAAGAGTCTCAACCAGAATATGGACCTTAATCTGACATGTAAATGTGGTCATTGACTGTTACCACAAATGTCATGTTCCTTGTGATGTCTTAAGCCATACATCACAGGTCTGCAGATCAAGGTTTAGGGAATGATGACAGAATTACTACATGCCTGTACAATTCTGTTCCATCTTACTGCAAGATGTGTGAAAAAAAACTGCTATGCATTATTGATGATCCATAGTAAAGCAACAGGTTAAAAGATCATGCAGAATGCTCCTCAATATGTTCTATACATGCAAATAAAATACAAGTAAATAAAACAATATTTGGCATGTAAAACATGGTTAAAGCCCATGTAACCTCTGCAGGTAACTGAACAGCTGTTTGACTGAAAGTTAAAAAGACTTTATAAAGCAAGTCTATAAAATCAGTTCAATGTTAAAAATGGTCCAGTAGAGGGAGACAAACACCATCAAACTTCAAAACCATAAAACTTCTGCCCAAAAAAATACTTGTCATGCTACTTTTTCGTATGTAGTTCAGCATTAAAAACAAAGATTCTTTTTGAACCATTCAAAAAGGATAAATTCAAACCCATACCTTATTCTTGACGGCAGAGGATGAACTTTGGTGCTGTTGTCCAGTGGACTGGTCCGTATTATCATTAAGGTCCGATACACTGGTCCTGAGGGAGGGAGAGTGGAGGCCTTCCTCGCCATCGTCCTCTTCTTCACCTTCCTCCTCCTCTTCCTCCTCCTCTTCCCTCCCACTATCATCTGAATGTTCAAACTCATCACTGTCTTGGTCCATTTCCTCCTCTTCCCCTTCCTCTGGTCGGTCATCATCTTCCTCAGAACGAAGTCCAGCCCCGACTTGCCCTTCCCTCCCACTGTTATTATTCTCCTCCTCGTTGTTGCCTGCCTCCTCTTCTCCGGGATGCCGTCTACATCGTTGCCGCTGCTCCTGCTCCCACATCCACTGCGCGCCCTTCTCGCCTCCGTTCACCTCACTCCTTGGTCCTTCCACCGCCTCTCCTCTGGATGACCATGGCTCCTCCTCTTCCTCCCTTGGCCGCTCTCTTCTTTCCTCCTCCTCAGCAGGCTCCCTCCTCTGTTGCTGTGCCTCCTGCTCGTGCTCCTCCAGCACCTGGTTCATGTGCTCCGCCTGAGGCTGGGGTGTGCGGACGCCGGAGGTGCTGTTACCTGCCCCCGCTGCACCCGGCCTCTGTCTCTGCTGCTGGGCCGCCCTGCTGCCGCTGCCCCCCGACAGCAGATCCTGGTTCATTTCCAAAAGCCAGCTTGCTACCTCCTGCACCTTCGCTAGGCTGTCTGAAGAGGACAAGGATTTGGCATTCTAAGAAAGAGAGACAGAGAGACAGGAAATGGTTTAGAAAGAAAGGAGGATCATTTTAAAAAAAGATACATTGTTTTGGGCAACAAAAAGCATATTTGGGGAAGTTATAAACTGCCCCCCTTTTGAAACCAGGAGTGTGCTGAAAATGTGTAAGTCTTTATCTTTTATTCATGCCTGTGAAATAAAACAATAGACATTTGCATCTAGGCTAGGAAGGATGCAACATGAGCCACGCCGAGACAATAGGCAGCTCTCCTGCTTGGCAGTGCATTATCTACACTAGGTTTAGCCTGGAAACTGTGGCAACAGTATCAACACATGCAAACATTCATTCACACAAACACACAATTGATGATGTGGTCTGAAATTTGAGTTTAACTGGGTTTCTGGGTTAAAACGTAAACAGGTTTTACTCAAGTTCTTAATGTTGAGAAGTCATTGCGTATTGAAGTTAAGACAGGATTTCACAGCTGATTCTATTTTTAACAGGAGTGAAATGCAACAAAGTGGGAAAAAAAGAAAGTTTGTTTAATATACAGCTACTGTATGTAAGCAGGACTTTAAATGAGATTTTACAGAAGGGGTAAGCCAGCATGGTTCAACAGGAAATGGAAACTCAGTGACCGAAACGTACCATTACGCAGTACTGTTGACTGTTAACCCAGTTAGTAGCTGCCATATATCAAAATTGTCGAAATATAAATTTGCATATCACAATAACTGAATGATGTTAATGCTTTTAATGTAAAAGCTTAATGTAATTATGTACAACCAGTTTCAGGTTGATGCAGAGACTGGCATGTAAATGTTAGGTGAAATACGCGTTTCTTTTCCCAGAAAGAATGTGAAACATGTTGATTACGTAATTTTCCATTTTGAGCTATATTTAAAAAGAATTTAAATTGGTTTTACAAACTCAATGCGATATTCCATACAATAATTCTTTATGATCTCATTTTTCTTTTAATATCATGCAGCCCTGCTAATTAGAACATCTTTAGGAGAGTAATGCCTAATTTATGCTATTAAATAGTTAAGTACAATTTACATCTGGGAAACCACTATCAAACTGATTAATTACAATCACTGATTACAACAAAAAGCCAGCAGGGGGCATCACCGTCTAACATACTATTTAATGAGTTTAATGATATTATGCTGTAGCATTATTACTGTTGAGCTTAGCAGTAAAGAATGTATTTACAGGTTCATGTATTTACAGGTCCTGCAAACTTTTTTCTTCAATTTTTTAAATATATTACAAATGTATTACAGCGTTTACAAATATATATTTGTAGACAATGGTAAGGAAAGTACAAGCCCTACTAGAAAATGCTTGGTAAAGTTATGTGTTAACTGACAGATGTAAGAAGAGCCAGTAAAAGCAGGGATTGAGTAAGAGCAGGGATAAGCTGTATAATCCTATTAGGAGTGTGAGCGCACGTGAGTCTGATAGAGCTGATTTCGATAATGAGACCACACAGATGGCCTAAAACTGTGTAGTCAAAAAGATCAACTGCATCATTGTTCATAACACAATAGAAAGATGACGATCGACTACGTCTCAACAGTATGAAGAGCACATCTGTAAAATAAGACATGAAGTGTCCCTGACTTGACCACAAATGATCAACGCAGTGTTCTAAAGGAAATTTTTCATCTCTCAGTCAGATTGATGAATCCGAGCGCAGTGCTTACATGAATGCTGAATAAAGTAATCGGGTTGATATGCGCGTTTACATGGCACGTGTAGAATCGGATTTGATCTTTTGACATGCGCACAGTACACAAATACACGTTTACCACCATACCATAGTAAGAGCCACTCTATTGCCAGTGGTTCTTTCAACGTTTTTTCAAAGCACAATTAACATTTAAAACACAGCAATATCGTGGTTTCTTTAACCGTCCAGTTTTGCGACAGTCGTGCGCCATACGTCATTACGCAATTTGTACGGCATTGCACATGCGCAGAGTTTTCTAGTTTCATTTCCAATTCCAAACTCTTCACGTTATTTCGATCTAATTAGAAAAGGTTTAAACCACCCCTTCCAATCTGGCCAATTGAGTCCGACTGATGTGTTTACATGTGACTTTTTTTAATCTGATGGGTTTTTTGTCCTATTACGATCGGATCATTATGGTACGCAGCTAATGTTGAAGCATTGAGAAGTTTTACATGTTCTTATAGAAGCTTATAGAATTTTAAATAATAGTCTTATATTGGGAAAAAGACTGCTCACCATTCAGAGCAGGTCTGTGAGAAAGCAAAGGTCATGTAGTATTAGGTGAACACGCTTTTTTATTGGCCCAAAATCCAAACTCATAACAGGCTAAGAATATAAATGCAATATACAGGATCGCAATGCATCACAGTTTTGAAAAAACACAGCAACAAATAATCACAATATCATATGACCCAGATGTCAATATATCATATCCACAGATCCCTGCTGATTTTCGCCTCTAGCATTCATCTATCTATCCTGTGTGTCTGCTTTTGTCAGAGGGCTGGATTAGGGTGTAATCACAGTAGATATATAAAAACAGAACTTTCAAAGCAATTTATAACCGTTTAAAGCAGCTTTTTGATTACTGAAGCCCTTCCTCGAAAACAGGAAAGATCTGCATACAATCACCCCAAAACAGATTGGAAAATAATAATGTGGTGATCCCCTATAAACTGATGTTTCAATTTCCTTTACTATTTTAAGACTGGGCAAAAAAGAGAGCATTATAAGAAACCTGTTTGGCCCTGAAAACAAAACTGAAACTAACAAATGCTTAAAATCAATTACTTTAATAGATGACAGATTCAGACATAAATGTGCTAGCAAACATTGTTCACCCTGTGACCTGGGGAAGTGTGCTGCTCTGTATTGGAGGTGCTAGACTGTGGGTTTGTATTCATGTCCTGCATGCTGGTTTATCTGCACAAGTGTGTCAGAACACAAATAATGTGGGTAGACTTTGCACAAGTGAATCAGAGTAAGTTAGAATACTGCAATGTAACTAGCAACACACACACACACACACCTCCAAAAAAACACACAATTACATTAAGGCTCATTTGCATTAAGGGCGAGAGACCATGTTAAAGTGTATGAAAGTAAAGCCTGTATTAACTGTTGTAATTTAGTTTGGTATGCTTCACATGCTTGTTTTTCTAGTAGCACCATAGGTTTTCTTAAGCATTCTTTTATGAGACGCTGGTTAAATTACAAAACATTAATATTGTAAAATAAATGAATTACCATAGTTGAAATGGCAAAATCTAGGTCGTCACCATCAGATTTGAATTTTAAAACAACAACCACAAGAAAAACGCACAAACAGAAACTAACTTTTCCACCACACAGCAGCATATAGTTCTGCACATATACAGTTTAAATATTTTTATGCATTTTGGCAGACGCTTTTATCCAAAGCGACTTACATTGCATTATATTACACATTGATACATTGAGTATGTGCAATCCCTGGGATCGAACCCATGACCTTGGCGTTGTTAACACCATGCTCTAACCACTGAGCTACAGGAAAGCTCCAGGAAATATTACCAACACTCTAAAACTGGATAAATGCTGTATCTGCTGGCATTTATATAGACTTATATAGCTACAGGAAAGCTACAGGAAATATTACCAACACTCTAAAACTGGATAAATGCTGTATCTGCTGGCATTTATATAGACTTGTATATCTAAGAGAGAGAAAACAACAGACACACATTTAAAGTCCTCTTGGCTTCCGAGTAATCATTATCAGAAACACATTTCAAATCACTTGGGAAAACATTCACATCACTCAGAATGGCTATTGACTACCACAAAAACCTAAAATGACTGATTTATATTTTAGTGTCAAAGATAATGTAAAAGGAACAATGTAATGAACTTATAGAAACCTGGTCTTTTAAGCCCTCAACTAAAATATCAATATAACTAATGATTAATGAATACAGAACTGTTTTTAGTGTTTCCACATAGGAGACATTCAAAATGCTTTATAATAGCTTTGCTTTGCTCAGATATGCTTTGATATGGAAACCTGGAAATATTTGCTTTAGGACAGAAGCACTTGGTTTGTCTCTCAGGGAATGTGGCCAGGCTGGCGTAGTCGAGTAGTCTGATAAGGGAGCGCGGTGCATCATTTCTTAAGTTATTGCCACTGTGTACATTCAATGGCAGGTCATTTATCTACATCTAACAGCACTGAGAGGAAGGTGAAGCCAAAATAGATTTTGGCACATCCTCTCAGACAGAACGTTAGCGAACGGAGGTAAAAGGGGAGGAGGAGAGAGTGGTGGTATTATTGGTTTTAACGATGTCATTTCCTGCGAAGCCACAGGACTGTCATCTCCTCTTGGACGCCTCAGTTACAGAAAACATTATGAATGAACAGGAAAAGAGAAGGGGGGGTTGTTTTTATTAACCTTAACCTGGATGTGTCATTTTGTTAAGAGCCAAATTAAATAAATAACAGAAAACATCACCTCATTCAGATTTAATTGCTCCAGTTCCACAGCCAATAGCAGAAAAAGACTGTAGAACTGGTGCATGGAACAATGCACCAGTTCTACAGTAGAACCAAGGTGATCAGGAATGAGTTAATAACGGCAACCCTAATACCTCTACCCTTTGAGGGGTACCAAAGGGTACAAAGAACCAAAGAACAAAAAAATCCCTCTACAAACCAAGCATTATTGGGTGAAGGTTACACACCTTAGACCACCAAAGAGGAGCGTTTTTGTTTCAATTGAGCAAAATAGTTTTGTTTGCTGGAGAAAACTGTGGCTAATGCCGTGACCTTAAATGGTCAGGCGAATTAGCTGAAAGACTCTCCTTTAGTAATTAAGCCATTAAGATATCAAACCGCTCTCCAATTGCAACCTCAGGAGTGTTGTAGATCTGAGGTTTTCAAACCCTGGGTTGCGACCCTCGGGTGGGTGGCGAGACCTAAAAATAAATGGGTCTAAAATGAATTCATGCAATTTTAATAATAAAACAACAACAACTATAATAACTATGAACAGAAGCACACCTTAAATAAACATTAAAATAATTGCAAAATAAAATACTATGTCAGTCACTTGACCCACGTATACAAATCACGCTTTTTTCCATAGCGTGCAGTGTCTTTGATGCAGTCATTTTTGTTTTCCTGCTGCAGTGACGCAAAGGATTGAGTGATTAAATATTAAATATTAAAATTGGATTTTCAGTTTTAACCAAAATGAAGACAAAAGAACGAAACAATCTGAACGCTTCTCCGGACGCGTTGCTCTGTTGTCCTGCAAACCGGCTTAGGACCAGATTATGCAGAATAAGCAGTCCTACTCTTCCCATTAAAGTTAAGTTATGTACGCACACACGCTTATACATGTGATTTGATTTTATGTACATTTGTAAAACGTGGTTATATGGGTCACGTCATTTAAAAAAGGAAAAAAGAGCCACGCTTAAAGTTTGAAAACCACTGTTGCAGATCAACAAATCAAAACCATCTATTATGGGCATTAAATAGCTAGCTATGCATCATATGAAAACCAAGTCTCTATAATTAGCTTTTGGACCAACAGTACACGCTGGCATGCAAGAGGTTTTTTGTTTCATACTACTATTGTGTTCAATGATACATGATTAAGTTGTAGAATGCTGCATGCACACACAAACAAAACCAAACATAGCAACAAATATAATAAATGTGGCAGAAACCTGCATTGAAATATCTGAATCAATTTCATTTGCTTCTGCTGTTATCACCAGTATTTAATTTCTTCATTTGGTATTTCAAACACCAGCTTATTGAAAACTCATGTGTCTGCTTCTATTGAATCCAAGCTCACTCAAACGTCCAAAGAGCAGACAGTCCAAAACCTCCAACTTGCAGGTGTAAACACAGTAAACAAAACACTACTGATTCACAGCCCTGTGGGAACAGAAGTTCTCATTCACAAAGCAAGTACAAGGTCATTTATGAACAGAGTTGCTGGCCAGAACAACAGCTAGATGCAGTGATGTGGCCGCCTGTAGCATTTAGTCACCATGGCTGAGCCAAACCAGTGTTTTTAATAAAGTTTTTCTTCTATTTTAAATAGGTTTTTAAAGCAGCCCGAAAGCAATGCTTTCTCAGTGAGCTGAAAAACCTCTCACACATCAAATAGATGATCAAAACAGAATTTGGTATAAAACAATTTTGTTTGTTTTGTCCCACAGGCAACATGCAGATCAGGTTTACCTGCGATACCGGCTCAAACTGGTGTCAAAAACTGAACTGCTGGCTCTTGCAAAATTAATTATAAATCCGGAGAAGACTGCAGCTTTCTCTTCAGAAACTACTCAGTGAGTGAGAAACATATTACAAAATATGACTGCAGTCTGTACTGCTACATTTTATATCCAAATATGTTTTGAACAAGCACGGAATGCCCCTGGTAATAAGAAAAAAATGTTATAGATGTAAACTTGAGAGATCAAACTCTCTGAAGTGCTCGGAATCTCTGTGCCGGGTTTATTGGAATATCAATTTAGCATTCAGCTAGAACAAGCCCTCTAATACAAAGCCCAATCCCTTTAATAACAGAATTCTTTTAACACAGGCGAGTTTAATCTGTTCCCACTCAGGGGGAGAATAAACAGTCAAGCATTTTAATATTATCAAAATTAAAATATTTTAATATTTAAAAAATTACATTAGGTCTTTTCTACAAATGTATAACAAACTGCATAAATTATTTCGAACATAGCCCACAATATAATGCCTGTGCTTTACCATCCTTCTAAAGAGAAAGTTAAAAAATCATAGTGTTTGTAATTATATGTTCTGCAGATTGTAACAGAAGGTCAGTCGTGCTTTTTGGTCTCACCTACGTATAGCTCGTTGATTGACTCCAGCATTACTTTGAACAGTTCTGCACTGGTACAAAAAAGGCTATTGACTAAATGCTTTCACCAGTCACTTAGCCAAAGAGCCTGTGTCTAGCGCCAGGCTTTCTTCACATTTGGGCACTTAGGCAATACGTGTCCAGCCGGCACCATGTGCTGTTGTGAATGCGTCTGTATGGTTTTGGCAGGCCGCAGCACAGTTCAGACATCCACAGACAAAAGACACAGCTGTGTGGATGAGCACTGCGAAGAGCCACTCTGTGCTCAGGCTCTGTCAGGACCGAAACGCAGGCCAATCCAGAGCACTTCTCAAACAGAATAGAGCAGGCAGAAGGCCAAGCAGACTGAAATCAGTGTTACACAGAACACGCTGGCCCTGGCCCAACTCTCTATAGATACAAGGGGATTTGTAATCACTTATATGAGAGGAAATAACTGAGGCATGGATGAAAGGAACAGTGTATGTTTGGGTTAGTGCTTACAAGTAATAAACGTCACTGAGACTGACAGACGTACCCATCACTATCAGTATATAGCCAACAACTGCATTTTATTTTAAATGTCAACCCCACACTGAGTTCAGACCGCTCCTGCAAAAATAAACACATTTGTGGGTACAGAACAGTTTGAACTAAACTTCCTGTCTAAACAGGAAATACACGAACATGAGAAAGAACTTGTCAAACCATTTTAAGGCATCTTTAAAAAACAGACTAGGCCAACAACAAGCTACTTTGGTACCACCCTGCTAAACAAAAAGTCTAATGATTTCAAGAGATGAGGCAATAATTTCACTACAAATCACAGGAAGCAGTGCAAAAGTGATTGAACAATTGTTTTGATTTAGGAATGCAAGTCCTTTTTAGAAAAAAAGTAAATAAAAGCATGCAATGTGACAATTTACATCGTAGTTGTTTAAAACAGAGGACCCCAGACCCAACAGAGATGCTTAAATGGAAAATTTACCAGATCTAACATAAGATTTAGGAAATCAAAGTAAACGGTTAAGCATTTCCAGTTGGAGACTGGAAAACGAATATGCTGAATGATACCACACAATGGCAAAAGAGATCCCCAAGAGAACAAACATAAAACCGTCTGCCAACATCCCCCAATGAAACAGAAGTACAGTATCTTGAGACCATGAAGCAAATATAATTTTCATTGAGTCAAGACAGTGCTTTGTCAACTTAAATTGAACAGTATTTTTTCTTTTAACTGCCCCAGTCTTAACTACAGAGTGATGCTTTTCAAAGGCGACAATAAAAGCGCACCAAACTTAGCCCTCAAATTAGCTTTGTGTCACATTGACAACTCACAGGGCTAAATAAAGCTTCCTGTCAGCTAAGTAATTAGCTTTATCATGACATGCTACGTTACGTGCAAAATTAAAAAGGATGCTAATCTGTGTAATGATATTTTTGCATCAGTCTCAAGAAGCAATAGCAGAGTCGAGCCTGCATTTAGTCTGTTAATTCTATAAATACAATGCTAATGTCTAATGTGTCTAATGTGTCTAATGTGCCCTTCAGTGTATGTTTCAATGAGGATGGTATTAATCGATACTATGCTATGAAGGATTCAGCCTGGTTTAAAGAGTGGTAACCCAACCCTTCAAGATGAGGCTTCTCCAGCATGAGAAAGAATCAGTTTACTTAAAGGCAGAAGACCATTACCTGCCCACACAGCAATCAGAAAGCCACAGAAAGGATGACAAATAACATGAGAAACCATTGTCCTTTTCTCCCTTTTTAATAAAGTGCAGCTGAAAACTCCTTTATCTGCAGTTGTGATTCCAAGAAAAAGAGAACGTGCTGCAAGACTTGTTATCTGCTACCGAAGCTTGTAATGTAAAAAACACTGCGCATTTCTGCAGTATACAGTAAAAAATAAACAAGTCTCACTAATTCCAGGATAAATGCAATTACTGCAACATCATCTGAATGTTGGAAAATGAATTTTTCACCCTAAAAACTACACGATTGCAACTATTGCAGAGCCAAGGCCAAATAACTTTCTGCCGTCAAAATAATTTAATCTCGCAATATACGCCTCCACTTTCCATTCTTGAAACGCCGCAGCTTATATTAAAGAGCAGAGGGAACACTTTTCCCCCACGCCCAGCATTTTATCACATTTGCCAGGGCATAAATATTTTCCAAAGATGCACCAGATCAATCTTGCGTAAAGTAACATCAGCAAAGTGCCAGAGCTTTTCAAACAGATAAAGCTGGACTGTCAGTACCATTCAACAATCAAAACGTATTGACTGTTGGCTGCATATATGAGGGGCTGTGACCTCATATCCTGCTTTCCTCTATTGTAAGCAAATTGTTCCCTTAAAAAAAACTTAGCAAGAAGAGAATGAAAAATCAGCGGCAGACAGCCTATAACAGACGTCCATTAAGAATGCATGTCGGTTCAAAGGCAGTTCTACGGTGGTCAAGGTAGCAGGAAAGCCATTAAATCACCTGGTTCCATTACAAAATCAATTACTGCAGTGCGCTTGCATGGTCTCGCCGGTCCCTCTAATAGCCAAACAACAATGGAGAAACTACTGCAAGGTCAGTCCTGCTGTGCTGATTCAGACACTGACTGAACTCTTCATTAGAGACTAATAACAGCTGCTTTTCTCAGAGTGCTTTTACCATAAAAATCCACATAATACTGAGTTACTTGTTATTAGAGCACGTAACAGCTTGGTGATACAACAAGATCCATAACTTCAATGATAGGACTACAAGATGAAGTGCAGCCTAGTCAAAACACAGGTTGTAGAAGCCCAGAGTCCTTTGCAACTAAGCTACAGGACTATAGCTTAAGTTCTGGTTTCACCAGCAGGTTACCTTGTGCTGAGGTGGGCAGCCAGTGGCCAGGCGCTGCAAATGCTCAGAGGTGTGGCTGCAGGACAGAAGGTCTGAGCAGCAAGCGGAGCGTCCCAGCCTCTTCATCAGCGACGAGATGATGCTGCAACCACAGCCACACATTGACTTGCTCATGAGAAACCCAAAATCATGGAACAAGAAGACTGACGAATCAAGCCCTGAAGGAAAAGAGGTTCTCAAAGCGATCGGTGGCCTTCACTTCTTAATGAATCGTACCATCGGCTTGACAGACAGACTGAGAGGAGAGCTTGAGTTGCAGGTGCGCAAGACAAGCAAAGAGCAAACCACAGCTGCACCGGAGCAAAAACTAACATGCAAAGTAAAGTTTTGCAAAGGCCAATGAAGTCAGTATTTATAGTTCACGAACTGTGAGGTCTAACGTCTCTCTTGACTTCCAAAAAGAGTTCTTGAAATATCTGAACAGCTGAGGAGAGAAACCTTTGAAAGTTCACCCAAGGACAGTGTCCGGACCACGTCTATTTCCCATCAGCCCTTTATTGTTGAGAACAGTGAAGGCACCTGTATGGATCCCGCAAACATCTGAAGCTGTGCCATGTCTGTGGAAAGCAGAGTCTGAAGACGCAGTTGCTCCTGCAGGTGGGTGATGGTCCTCAGATGGCTTCAGCTCAGACAGTCAGAGAGTCTCTCACAAACAGGCCACTCTCACCCTCCCTGCACTTCCCTCAGCTGCTTGTGATGAAGCTGCATCTCCTCAGTCTCTCTCCCACCCCCTCCCTCGCTCTGACACACTCCGCTGGAAGCCCCTCCTCCTCTCTCCTCGGCAGCAGGACTGCCTACAGTTACTCACAAACCGGCGTCTGATGCATCTGGATTTGGAGCTTCGAAAACTAACATGTCGCTGGGTATGTTAACACTGCAGTTTACAGAATGTGTACTATGTACAGAATGCTCACACATCAATGACGCTTCTACTGATAAATGGAGAGTAAGGCAGCCAATGGCCACTATAATGTCGATATATAAATAAGCAATTTAATTTCATAAAAGCAAATACTTAATGTACTAAATACTAAATGATGTGCACTAAATGTAAACAGATTTTGATGGTTATTAGCCAATATGCTAATCTCAGAACTGCCAAATGTTAGATGATTTATTGGGTCATGTGAATCTTCCGCACGGCCAACTACATTTGCTAAAATGTGCATGATTTAAGCAAAGCAGTCTGATGTTGAAAACACTATCCCACAATGCAACCTGCTCAACTTGATTGTGACTTTCAGTGTGACAAAAACCTGAAATGATGGCAATCACATAAAACTTTAGCAACTTAGCAATCACATTTTCCTCAGCTACCAAAATGAAGAAATTGGTTACAAGGACAAATAACTACACAAATGTTATTTAACGATCCTTGCTCAATTCAGTTGTCACGACAACAACATAGTAAACATTGTAACAACAGAGTATTCAAGAGTATTCCAGTATATACCACACAGCATGTCACTATCAAACGGTTCTCTCTCTGTTGCAAACGGTGTATCTGTCAGCCCCCCCTCTTAACGAAGACCAAAATTAAAATACTGATAACATCTTGACTGTGATGCTTAGACAGTTCATAATTTTCTCAGTCACTCACTCACTGTAAGAAGGCTAATAAAAGGGCAAGTCTTCTACAGTACACAGATCACAAATAGCATAAAGAAAGATTTCAAATGGATTTAAAAAGGTGACAATGTGCGATCAACATCAACATTTGACTAGAGGCAAGATTAAAGAACGAAATAACAGATAAAGGTGATGACAAGCTGGGGGCAAGACTACACAGCAGGCGATATAAGATCAATTCTGCCTGACGAAACAGGCATGTCTTTAGCCTGATTGCATCGTGTCCTCTCAACAGTCTGTCTCCATCCCAACCTTCTCTCTCTCTACGAGCTCCCTCACCCAATCTCAGGCATCCAACCTAATTAACAAAGGAACAGAGTTCCCCTGGGCACTGTGGGAGATATGCAAATTGCCTGACTCATCAGCGAATAATATGACAGCTGATAAAAATATTCCACTGTAGGGATCACACCATTGGCTGAAGGATCGGGAGGGGGGGGGTATAGCAAGGGTGCGGTGGCATCTCGGAGGTGAGCAAAACATAGTTCCAGGCAATCAGTCAGAGGACTATATATAGACGAGCATAATAATCACGGCAATTTACCTTTTACCATAAGCAATCTTAAGACGGACCTGTGCATCTTAAGGTCTATGTAGTGGAAAGCAGCCATTGCTTATTACATTTATATTTAAGCATTTGGCAGATACTGTGACTTCCATGCATTCCCTGGTGATTGAACCAGGCACCATGATCTTCAATTGGAGCTATTGGAACACAAATGGTTAAAAGCTTAAAGGCTAAAATAGAACCAGCAGCTTTATTTTGCAAATTGACAGTCAATCGCCATGAATACTGGCGGCCACCTTGGACAAGTCTGGACTGGTTCTCTCTGGAAAATGCGTCAAAACGCGATCTAATTTTTCAATACACGCCACCTGTTTCCGTGACGAGACAACGGTCACTGCAAGACTATATCCCTGCTCAGTACTCAGGAAGACAGGTGCGATCAGTCAAGCGTGTGGAGCAAATGCATGGGGGTCCAAAGCTCCAGCAGGCTGTAAATGAACTGCAGTTATCATTTCAAGGTACAAACTTAGGTGGAGGGGCAGAACAAGTGGTATTAACATTATGATTGGATAAGGAAATGTAAAGGGAGGGAATATGGAAAAAACAGATCGATTTTATTAGTACCATTTTCTTGATTATTTTATATGTTGGATATTTAACTGTATTATACACAAAAACACTGTTTTATGCTATTTACTGCTAAATTTATATATTCAGTAATTAATTCTAAAAAATTATTTTCCCTATATTATGTACATCATTTTGTACAGTTTAATTTGTATGCAGTTCTTCTGTAAATGCTTTGGTGGTAAACTAAAGATTAGGGTATGTTTTGTTTATTTAGCCAGTAGTTATTTCTCACTCAGGGTCAAGAGTTCTAGCCTTTTAAAATACACTCCATTCAGGACCCCATACAGACACATTTGCAATATAAGATTGTGCACATCTGCATATTAGGAAGCTAGTAATGGCAGAATTTATGCTATACAAGCAGTATTGTAAGTAAGAAAACAGATATCTGAAGTATGCATTTTGCTTAAAGACCCACGGACAAACAGCATTTTACACAGAGTAAAAAAAAAATTCTGCAAAGGAGAAAAAACACACACAGACCAATAAAATATAAGCTTACACAGCCATGTGTTAGGAGCTGCCATATCAAATGGGTTGCATTTTGCTTTGAGTGCATGTTACTTTTAGCTACTGTACGTGTGACATTTTTGTCTGACAAGCACGTATCCTGCTCTGTGTAAACAGTTTGGGATGAATTTTCATTGTCAGTCTTTGTACGAATAGGCTTAAAACTCATTTTCACTTTCACCTGTTCCCCAACTTTCAAATACCTGTTAAACAGAAATGCTTCTCTGGAATAAAACTCCAAGAAAAAAAACATAAGGCTTCACTTTAAAAAGTTCTGACACTGTGATTCATTACACTCGAGCAATTCTCTGTGGAATTTTTAGCTCTGTTGCCAGAGTAAATAAACCAAATCAACAAAGTCTACCAACATTGACAGAAACTCGTTCAATTATCCCAACCGTGACACAACCAGAGATAAAAAAGTAAGCCTCAGCAGTGGTGCGTTATCAGGCTAGCATGATGATATTAAAGACATACAGTCACAAAAAACTCCTTTACAAAAACGTATACAGATATACATAAACACAAATGCAACATTCAATGAATGTTCTAGGTTTTTATAAGTTAAGTTCTATTAACAGCAACTCTGATGATCCGTTTATTACCACAGAAAACAGCTGGCTCGCTCGTAATAAGACTTGTACATTAACACACTTACAATAGATGTCTATAGGGCAGGGATTCCATAGGTTTTAAAAGCAGAATGTGTGGCTTGTAATTTTTCTTGACCTTATATTAAAGCTGCAATTCATAACTATTGCCAATTTTGTTTGAAACATAAAACTGCAAAAACTACATATCTCCACAATCCTTAGCAACCACGCACACAATATAGTAGCTCTGCATTCTTTCGGTTTACAGATGTAACATAACTACACAGACAAATAAGACTAAAACTAATATTTCCCACAAAATCAGACCTGGCAGCTTAAATTATAAATCATTATTATAAACTTACCATTGCAACTCAAAGTAAGGCAAGGAGACCATGTTGAATTTTGATCTGTTATGTACCTGCTCAATTGATTTTCGTTCATTTTTATCCAATAAAGTTAAGGATTGCAGCTTTAAATTGGTGAGACTAAGGTTCCAGTTAAATATACTTTGAGTTTATTTAAGCCATGTATCATTTTTGTCCTGTGCATATACCAGGTTTATGGGCTTTAACCAGTTAGTAAGTGACTGCCACTGCCTGTCTCAATAACACATTGATGTTTAAGTATTTTTGCTTTTAAAACCATATAACCTGTGTGTTCCAGAACAATACCTTACCCAATGCCTGTAGCTGGTTTAAACTACTTTAAAGCTGGTTGACCAGCCACTACATTCCAAAAAACAGTTTTCCCACCTATAAACTGGTATGGGTCACTTGTTACAGGTCCGAAAAGTCAGGCAGCTCATACCAGCTAATGGCCAGCTTAGACCTGCTAGTAAGCAGCTATCATCTTCCAAAACACATTACCTGTTGATATCTACATCTTTTCTAGAGCATTTCCTTAACACTTGCTCATTGGCTTTTGGTTTACAAATGTGAGAGCAAAGGAGTCACATACACTGGCAAAGCAAGCACAATGTTTTATGGTGTAGTTAAGCTGATTGCCAATTGACACTTAACTGCATTGGTTGATTCTTTACCGCCTGCTTCTAGAACAAGAAGGATTCCACCAATCCCATTCCAGCATTTTTGTTCCATTTCAAATATGATTAAACAGCATTTTTTAAAGTTACCCTTTGTGTTCCAGATTAAAGGTTTGGAGATGTGATGACTTGTTTTTCTGGAGATGGAAGGACAGAAGAGGTTAAAGCTCATGCTGTTTTATGTACATTATTTATGAATATTGCTTTTCACTGTGTCAGCTCCCTGCTTTCACATCGATCCAGTGTGGTCTGAGGGTAGATTTCACTGGGAGAGAGTGAGAGCTCAGGATTACTCTATAAACAAGCGAGAAGAAGGATGAGAAAGGATGGATGACAGGAAGGAGTGTGACAGAATCAAAGAAGGGAGTTGAAAAGGTAAATGCAGGACA
This sequence comes from Botia almorhae, assembly GCA_036877575.1. Classification (NCBI taxonomy): domain Eukaryota; kingdom Metazoa; phylum Chordata; class Actinopteri; order Cypriniformes; family Botiidae; genus Botia; species Botia almorhae. The sequence continues at coordinate 66,109 of JAZGTJ010000263.1, forward strand.
ATACAGTAAAACAAATGGAAGGGAAACAGAGGAGCAGATTTAACCTTTGCTTAAGAAAATGTGGTCCTTGACCATGCAAAAACTTTCAATAGCTGTTCACTTGCAAAACAATATCATCTAATATTAATTAACATCAATATTAACGGTGTACTTGAAAATCGTTTAACGTTTGCAAACACATTTAAAATCTTTCTCTTCGACAATAGCACAAGCTCATGGCCCTTAAATGTGTTATTGGCTGCAGGTTACACACCCATTGCCCAAAGGTTGCCCGCCATAAACATCCTGAACACCCCAAAACAACGAAAAAATAAGAAACTACAGACAGAGAACACAAACACCACCACACTTGTGTAGTGGATCATAAGTAATAATTAAAAGGAAATTTGTTGGTACGGGTCCATACATTTTTGGGGTAAATTCTGCACAGTGTACCTTTAATAATTAACCAAAAGCTCAGAAACACCAATTTTGCTCTAATCACTAAAAGAAACAACCTGCAATCAGATATTTGGTGTTGTCGCATATTCAAAAAAAAACGACGAATAAATCGGCAGTCCACGTGAAGAAGCAAATGACCAGATAAATGTTCTGTTGAGTGATTTCAAATTTCACAGGCAACCAACTCAAATGACCTTTATGCAGCTGTGGGCAGCATGCTGAACATGTGAGAAAAGATTTTTTAATAAAACCGGCACGTAAGGTCAACTTAATACAGACACACTGTGATTTTCAAACAATCTAGAGTGGTTGTAATAAATCCTGAGTGACATGAACGAGACTGCAGAAGAGAGAGCCAATCACAACCACAAATTAAGCTGCAGATACATTCCTATACGAACAAAACCAACCGCCTACCTTCTATATGGTTTTCCATGATTCCTTGCCTGTGCCAAACTTCCATGAATGGGTGGCAGTCAGCTGGTATTCTGGCAGGCACAAAAAAAAGACACCCGCTGGTGCCAACATCAAAACGAGTGGTTTGCGGCGGCTCAACAGCATGAGCGAGCCAAGAGCAGGAGGGGATCATTACCTGCCATTTACTAGACTGACTGTGCCAATATGCTGAGGCAAATCTGAGTCATTCCTAAACCTAAACACACACAAAAGGATGCTTGTATAAAGATTCACGACCCGGCGCTCCTGATGGTAACATCGATCATACCAACAAATTTATATGAAAACATCTCATTTATGAATTATGAATTTCATAAATCTCTTTATGAATTATGAAATTATGATTTAGCCTGTTCACACTCAGACACTTGTTTTACACTTTTAAAAAGTAAATTTAGAGTCCCGTTAATGGGAAATTTCAGCAAAACTGGACAAAAATAAGGGGCACAAAACCCTTAAAACAGACCTTCAGTGTATCAAACTAAACTGCAGTTAGTCACTTAGGTTTAAAGGTTCAAAGTTGTACCAGCTTTTCCAATCCATGTTCAGGTTTGTGGAATAATACTGATTACAATACTAACTGCATTGATTCGTTAAAAAAGCAGCGATACGATAAAACGCATTGTTCAATATTCTTCTCTCCTCATTAAGTTTGGAACAGGTGGGCATTTCATTAGTGTGTCAGGCGCTCTCATCTGTGCCTGCACAATGCCAATTAACCAGAATTAAAGTTAATCGGGTTTACAGTCATTAGATGCTCGATCGATTTCAAAACATCACAGAGAGCAAAGTCATTACTAGAAATTAGGTAACAGGTAAACAAATAGCAGCGGATGTGTCTTTAAAATAAGAAATCTTACTTTATTGTTTTACGGAAGTAAATTAAATGCTCCAGGAAAATATGATTACTGCCGTTTTAATTTTTTAGGCACAATGACCCATGTATAACCTTATGACAGAATGAATGTGGGGATGAGTCTCCCTTCCTTCAGGACATTAACACCAGGTGGTTTGTGAGCTAAGCAAGGCGGATTGTGAAAGTGACCTCCAGTGACCTAAGCCATGTACTGCTCTCGTTGCTGCCATCAGACAGACGGTACCATAGCATCAGGTCCAGCACCTGCTGGCTGTGGAACATCTTTATCCTGTAGGCCAACAGAGCTGTTAACTCCACCAATAACACTGATCACCGAAATGTCACTTCACTGCTACATGGAACTTGTCACACTTTTAGTAAATTATTACCATTACCATATTACAGGCTGTCATACTGACGACATCCTATTGTATATGCTGTCGATTTAATGCATACTGCGGTTACATTTATCCATTAAGCAGAATAAATGTAAATAGTTTGCTTTGTATATCAGACTGTAGCATTTTGTAGTTTATATTGTACTGTACAGTGTATATATTTATGTTTCTGCATGTGTATGACTAGACTGTATAAAACAGTATAAAATCTTACTGCAGTAAGTATATAAGAGCATCAAGAGTTTATTGGGGTTTTATGGGAAAGACTGCTCACAACACATTGTCTAATGCAATAACGCACAACTAAAAATTAAATATTTAACAGACTGCATGTTAAACTAGATTTGGCTTTATTTGGCTATATATTTATTTATAGCCAAATAATAATGTATAATCACATATAGATAAATGTGTAAGAAAAACAGACTCTGGTTACAATCCAGTGAGTAAACATATATAAGCAATATTGTCATGATGTTTTGATGGGCAATCAAAGTGAGTCAATAATTATTAAATGATATCTATGATGATTAAATTGGAAAAGGAATAAGTGCATTAAAAAGAGTATATCTGCACTTAACAATGTTTAAAATAAATCTGTCAGCCAAGGAGAAAAATTACATAACAGTAGGGCAAAAATTACCAGGAATGATTTTAACAGTGCTGCTTAAATGCATGAACTTCTACTGAGCTCATTTTAACAATGATAAACATGCACCTCTGTGCATCTGTATATACTGCCCTCTAGTGGTGCTCTAGATCAATCACTGTGTAACCACCGTAACAATGAGGGAGCTCATAGCTTCCTGTCACCACAACAGCAAGGCAAGGCGGGCTAACTGCTGTTTGTTGAACGTATTTCCTGTTTATAAAAAGTGTTTCCGAAACATGAATGAGAATTGAGTGGAGTAGGACAGGGCATTTTTTTTAATGGACTAGGAGACAAACTGACAAAGGGGCCATGTCTCAAAACCTACTGAGCGAGACATTATTTGTGATTATCCTCAGACCACTCCTATGGTGCAAAAAAACGTATTAGGTGGAACGCAGATCATCGTCTTTTGATCATCAGTATACGTGAACAGTGGGATCGCCAAAAAAAAAGCAATAAAAAGTGTGTTGAACGGTGAGGAGCAGTCAAGTGTGTAGGCCTTAGCAGAAATTAATGGGGCCCTGGACCCTGGGGCCCCTTTTCTCCCCTCAGACACAATGAGTATGCACTCTGTAACATTTGCCTCTCTGTTACCATCTTTAAAATAAAAGGTTACTTTAGACACTTTTCTTTACATATGTTAAAGAAAAACTGACATTATCTGTAAAATCCAACCTGACAGCTCAAATTATAAACCATTATCATTATAAACTTACCGCTGTGAATCGGTGTGAGATAAGGAGAAAGTTAAGCACTGATCAGTTATGTACTTGCTGATCTTGGTTTACTTAAAGCTGCAAATCATAACTGCTTTTGTTTAAAGTGGGCTACCCTCATTACAGGGCTCAGAAAAATGTTCCTGTTTGTCTCTTTCTGATTTGTGCTCTGTCCAGATCAGCCATTTGGTGAGGTGCTGTGGTGTAGTAGTTTAACGCTGGTGGGCTGGTAACCAAAAGACGGTTCGCTCCCAACAAAGCAAGCTGTGCCGCCAGCACTGCACTCACATAACTGAACAAAACACTTCACCTCAAGTTACTCCAGGAGAACAGAGTCCCTGTGATACAAATGCTGAAAGTCACTTTTGATAAAACTGTCTGGTGTCTGCTAAATTAATACTTACGTCTAAGTATTAACATTTACACAAAGGCCCTTGTTGTAGTGATAAAGTTCCTTTATTTAGTCTTACTTCCTCTTGGCTGGGTTCAATAATGAGCTTGTAGCTGCACAGTCATCTAAAGGTTTGAAAAGAGATGAGTTACCCAGACTGTGTCCCACTAGAGGGGTTATAAAAAACAGACAGCTGGACTGCACCACTGAAGTGCAGTCTAAATGGCTGCAGTCCGTGGCCTCACCAATGAACCACACAGGGAAAAGCCTGAATTATTAAAGAAGAATGAACAGAAGAGAATGAAAGGGAAACACTGAGAGGGTTAGTGTTGAATGATCATATCTGTTCTATGGTTATTCTTAGTCAGTCAGGCTACTCTAAAGAGTGTAGAAATATATGTAAATTATATGTTTTGTTTTGATCTTTGGTCTCTAGAAGTTAAATTAAAGTACAGTTATAACAGAACACAACCACAAAACACACAAGCTAACACATAACATGCCCCAGTTCAATTTATATACCTATGTTTAGCCATGTATGTAAATGCATGCGGGTATACAGACATGCAGACATACAGATGTAGACGAACAGATAATACTTAAATGAACAACCTTCCAGATAATTCTTAAATTATAACAATTAAAAGGCCAAAGCAAAATGCAGAAAGCGAACAGCAATTTGTGTGCCAGTTTTAAGGATAAACACAACACTCGAGAGACTGTAGGAAACTATGGCAGGCCGAATGTGGCCTGCATTCAGATTAAAAAGAAAAAAATCTTATCAAAACCATATTGTGCAGCATATACTGCATTCAGAGCTTATGCATTATTCATCACTGATATAACGTTTCATATTAGGAGACTGTCAGCCTCGCTCTACCCCCTCATTTCTCTTACAGCTTCTCTCTAATTTTCACCCTCTCAGCTCAGCATACCTTTTCAAAGCAAGATATTATAAACAGACCAGTGTCCTCTAGCGGTCGAGCTCTTTAAAAATTCATCAATGAAAAAGCATCCCCCTCCATAACGTATCCATTTACCTTTAATTCACAACAGCGTGACAAGAAATACATTATTAAACACCTGCAAGACGGGCCGAGCACACAAACCCTGCTCAAACGCATGCAGACACAAAAAAAGGCTTTGCACCAATACATACGTATATGAAAAACTGTTTATCTTGCAAAAATTCTTTTCAGTGCATCAGGGCAGCTACATTTCCAACACAGACTCACACAGAGAGTTTTGTGACCAACACACTAGGGGGGTTGGGAGGTGTGAAACTTCACTTCCTTGCTTCAACACCAGGGACAATGAGCGGTTGGGTGGGTCGCCACACCTTTATTTCTTCTTCCCTTCTTTTATCCTGTGAAAGGCAAGACCATCGCATCCAGGAAAAAGCCGCAAATGGCAGTAACTGCGATGTTACAGCGCAGTATAATGCTTTAATACCAAACAAAAATAAATGCTTCAATGCACCACACAAAATAATTATAAATTTTATAGTCAACTTATTTAAATTAATAATACTTATTATGTAACATACGTACATATGTAAAAGTTAACCAGAGCGTTATATACAGCTATAACATTACTCTCTGGAACACTTTATTCTGATTGGTCAGTCACAATATTCCATCTTCTTGTTTAAGATGTCTGTCTCTTTCCTCGTGTCAGGTTTGAACTTGCTACAAATAAGCCAATAAAATCTCAAATCAATAATTGATTTATATAATTGATAATTGTGCCCAATTATTTACTTACGAGGCAAGTAGCCATGTAGCAAACAGGATAATGTACATCCAGTCAGCTGTATAGGCTGGATATATAATTAGGGGTTACTACGTTACTTAATCTCTTTAGAAAACTTGAGAATTTTGTGATTACAAAACAGTTTCAGACCCCTGTTAAAACACTGCACATTCATTTTAAATCTGAATCAAGACTTTGCCACATTTTCTGTGCACATTCTTATGCACAGAATTGGTTTCATCCGTAACATCTAAAGGATGCAGCTTAAAAAGACAACCGAGTAGAACAATTGCTGTCACCTTACTGTGAAGTGACTGTTGATTTAAAAGCGTTACTCTCGGAGTCTAGACCACGTTTAACAGAGAATGAGATTTTGTATCTTAAATATACCATGTCAGTCATTCTCTGTTTGAGCTGCTCTTGACTCATTATCCCACGGAATTTGTAGAACTAAAACATGTCAAATTTACAACACTAAGTGGTCAACATACAGACTCAAACACACAGAAGTCTGCTAAAATAAACACAACCGGCATTTAATTACAAATAAACACAACAAGAGTGCATAGAGAGGAAAAAGCAAAGGGTAATTAGCTACGAGGGGTAATTAGCTACAACTGACATCCTAGCGTAAACTCACTGTACCTCTCACCTGAGAGGTGACAAAAGTTCTTAATTAGGGTTTTTGTTTAGTAATGGAAACAAAATGTGTGCTAGATGTGGCTACTTACGATTCACACCTCTGGAAGCTGAGAGTCCTTAAAATGAGGTTCTCCACTTCTGTCCTCTGTGAATAAAGAAAGACAAGAGTTTAAGACCATCTTATTTCCTCTTTTCCTAAAAAAAGATTTACATGCAAACCCCCAACATGAAACTCTTTCCTTAATCTCACACAACCAGCTGCCTGGTAAGAAAGTACATAATTAAATTAGTAAAGAACATAATAGAAATGGGAAATTACAAATGACAGCCTCTAAATATGTGGCCTACAAACTTTATTGTCCCTCAAAAACACACTACATTACTTTTTTTGAAGCCATATTCAAATAAGCAAAAAACGCAACTTAACTTGTTCAACTAGTCTACTGTAATTTACAGACTCATTATGCCAGTTTTTAAACAATCCTGCCTTTCAATTAAGGAACTTTTGACACTGTTTATATTTCACATCATGCTTGAATTAGCGGATATTATGACAGACCCTCTAATGTGTCACTACGCACACCTACATTCAAACGATGCAGGATAGAATAATGACCCGCACGTACTCCCATGATGCTTTTCAATAACACACAGTAGGCATGCCCAGAGAACACAAAGAACGCAAGAGAAAATCAGCTCATACACAACACGTATTGTAACTTACACCACACAAACTGTTTTCATACCTGAATTCCCACTTCTACTCTGACTTGAGAGGTAACATGAGGACGAACAACATCCTGCTGATTTAATACATGACAAAAGCGGAACAAGAGGAAGATAAAACAAAAGCACAGAAAACCTAGAGGACCTGACCATCTGCACACACGTGCCTCAAAATGCAATTGCGCTCAATTTCCTGAGAATCTCCTGAAGAAATTGAAGAGGGATTGAGAGAGCATTGGGCAAGGCTAATGATAACAGACAAAAAAAAACAGCCCTTGAGTAACCCTTGACCGGTTTTCCACACTAAGTACAAGTGCAATAATGCGAATGTGGGGCTTTTCTCTTTAATAGGAATCTTCCCTGTGTGTTTAAAGTTTCTAAAATAAAAACTCAGGACGTGGGTCATTCCACCATTCTCATTTTGAGCCCTGCTAATGACTCCTGAATAAGATCAGTGTAAGAGAGATCTGGGCTAGCTGACCAAAATGTCACTTGACTGAGCCATCGCTGCGTTATCGTTATCTAAAGTATCTAAGTTTGAGGCATTGAATAAAATTATTTGAAAATTTAGAAACAATTGTGCTTTGGTATTACTTGGCATTAGGTCTGTGTAAATGAAGAATAGTTATCAAGAATAAGAATAGTTATCAAGGAGTGGCATTAAATCATTATGAAATCCTAATATTATTGCAAATAAAAACAACTGTAATTTTTCAATAAAATTAAATAAACATCAAGTAAAAATTAAACAAAATTAAATATAATATCTGAACACAAATATATTAACACTGCTGTTCTGACTGAGCCAGCATGAAAACTGTTATCGTTAGACGTTATTATTTATACACAAATTGTAGTGTTTTGCAACTCCTCTAATCATATTCAGACTATTCTTCATGGTCCAATAAGTTCCTGGTAGATTAAAGACTTTTCAGTTAATATTGCGATTTCACCCTGAAATATGTTATTACAAAAAATGGGTTGCAAAAGCAATAGGTTGACTCAGAACTTGTGACACCAGCAGAAGCACACAGAAAATGTTAGAGCGACAAACACCGGTCAAAAGAACATTGTTTCTCAATAACATCAGATAACGTCATAACCATCTCAACCATCAGGTCACTTCAAATAGCTGTCAAATGATTTCAGACAACATTTATTTCTGTAGTAGTCCAAACTCTGAAGACATTTAAAACCTCTATTTATTTAAGGGTTAGAATATTAAATTATGTAAACAAACAAAAAAACCCACACCAAATTAAGAAAACTCTCTAACAGTTATGGTGAATAAATATTTAAGATCAAATTAGATATTAGATGACATTGATGGCCTAACTAAATTAGAAAGAAAATAAACAAATTTGGGTCCCATTATATAGTATGATTTGTAACAAATTGACAACAACAGAGGCCAAAACATAACTGCTTGTTACCAGAAGCCTGCCTTTATGTTAACCTTCAAGATTCTGATGACCGCTACTTGCTGTGACAAACAAAATTCATTTTTGACTTACTGAAAAACTGTCACTTCTGCATTCACAGGCTTATGTCCCAACATGAATCAAGAGGCAAACAGAACCCTCCAGTGGTGACCATCTGTGTAATCTTGGGTCAGTGATGTAATGTTATGCTGTCATTCACGCTCTGGGACAAAGGGCGGGTCATGTTCTTTGAAAGCAGCTATGCAACACAGACAGCAGTTTATAAAGTGTGTTGCTGTTGCTGAGGTCAAACAGCCGCAAAACCGCTGACAGAACCTCTGGATAGGAACCTCAGGGCAAACTAAAGAGAGCTTTGAGAGCAGTCTTTCTTTACATACATAGTTATTGTGGGGTCACAAATGCTGTAGGGTGGCCACCAGTATGATGATTAAGAACTCTAAATCTAAGTCCATTGGGAGGGAATTTCTGTGTTTACTGGCTCCTGGTCCACGAGTTGATAGCCCTGGCTCACACTTTTTGTAATAATTGTAATAATTTTCTTTCATTTCACAATAAAAATTAGTAACACTTGTACGGTCACTACTACAATACAGCCATATGTGTAGCAGGCTTTTTCTTTGGAATTTTGAGGTAGCCAGTAAACTAGATGACTATTTTCTGCTTAACTTAAACAAGCAGAAATTCTCATCTCAGGTCCACACACATTTTCTTGGGATTGTTTCAGAGTTTCCTACACGTCCTCATTTTAAACATCTGTGGCATAATTAATTTCCAAGCCGAGAGATCTAAACCAGAGTAGGCTGCAGTAGGCTAAATGCCATTAAGTCATAGATCTGACTGTACAACGTCTATAATGGGATCACATGAGGTTACAAAGAATTTCAGAGTTGTTTACAAACTGTATTAAAAACTAGACACTGGGAAAACATTGTCAGGAAATACATAAAACCTTTCCCTAACCATGCGACATATGTTAGTTAAGAAATGTTGTAGAGAGCGCTTACAAATACTAGAAAAACAAAAGGGGAAAAATGTGCCATTACTTCTTAGAGCTTGACTGAAAGCAGATACCAAATGAATAAACAGTCCACGCCACTTACACCAAAAGAATGAAGCAACCAAGAGAAGATTGATTAAATATTCCCTCAACATTCATATCCAGATGAACATACTTCACCCAGCACAAAAGCCACAGTATAATGTGTTTCACAATGTAAACTCATTATGCCAACCTTTAGACTTCCAAATCTAAGACAACCAGGAGGTGCAGAGCTTGACTCGCATTATTTTGCAAGAATGGTTGTGATCCACCTCTTAAAGAACAGGTCTCCCCAAAGTAACTGGACAATGGAATTGCTCCCTAAAAGTGTAAGTCTACTAGGAATATATGCAACCGCGGACCTCTTGATGTCAGAAGCAGCAATAAGTGTTCCCCAAACATAAAACCACCACAACTTTGGCCCCCTGGCTGAGTTCTCGATGAAGGAGCTGTACTTGGTGTCTGGGTCAAGAACATTTGATACTTCTCATCTGAGCGCTCTCCAGAGTCAAGTTTACACCTCTCTCGACCAAAAACCAGAAGAAATCCAGATGTGAGGGCAGGAGCCAGGAGCGTGTTTGTGTGTGTGAGCACGTACAGGAATCAGCGCTACCCTCTTACACAGATGAAGGAATTTAATCGACGTGCAAGTCTAAACGCTGCCTGCGAAGCTATACGAATTATGCAAGATTTGTTAAGAAAACAGGTTTACAAAAGGTCACTTTTAGGCACATATGTGTGTAGGTAACCAGAATTCAGATGTGTTATGTCTGACTTAATAACTAGGTTTCTATTCTCACAGAACAAACCTGCCTTACTATTACACTCCTATAGACCTAACTTTGTTTAGTCAACATTCCTCATTCACTTGAGCAAACTATCAGCAGGGACTGAATGCAAAGCAGAGGGAGGGGAAAAAAAGGTTGTCATAACTATGGTTGTCAAAAAAGATGGTTGTCAGTTCATGTATGGGTGTGAAATCTGTAGTGTTAGGTTAGGTCTCGTTGTGCTCATACATCATGTAGGTACACAGTACATACACAGAGTATTATACATGACGTGAGCTTGTACACCTGAGAATTTGAGCTACTAAGATACCACAAGCACTGGGGAAGCTACTGGAAAGTCTGAGTAGCTTGGCAAGCTACAGACAATATAATTTGTTTACCAAAAAATGATATTAGCCATAAATATCTGCCATATATCAGAAATATCAGATATCTGCCATAAAAAAGAGGAATCTCAGTTACAGTGACTGCAAATTTGATGTATTGTACAGCAAAGAACAGAAACATGTTTGCTTTAAAAAAAAAAATAGGGGCCATTAGTAAGCATTAGGGGGCTTAATGGTTACTAATGGTAACCACTAAGCAGAATCTAACTAACAATTCTTTTAGCCAAGAACTATATTCTTAAGCCACGTCTGCTGCCCCTCCTTTTGTGCAGAAACAGATCTATTTCACACTCAGAGAGGCACATTTTACTGTACACCAAAAAGCTGACTACAAAAATCTTATTCTTAACCACCTACCAAGGACTTTAAGTGTCTGACTTAATGTCCTACAGAAAACTTTAGATAATTTCCTTTTTTTTGCTGTGAAAGCCTGTTTGTCTACTGATAAAAATTTTAAGTTAGCTAACAACCAAGCTACGCGGCTTCTTATTGGTGGAAGGTACTTTTTAATTACACTAGCAAATTTCCTGCTTTCAGACATGTAACGCAGGTGCCTGAAAAACAAAGCAATTTACACTAACTCTCAACATTGTCTGTCTGACAGGGTGTCACTGTACCAGATCTAGAGCAAACTAAGTGCCTAAACTGTTCCTAGATCAGAAGCACAGCATGAATGCTGGCACAGCTGCACCTGGAAGTGAATCAGAAGACAAGAAAAGAGAACAGCATTCATAAATCATGGCAGGAATGCACTCTCATTTCCTCCACCCATCCAACTCTTCACAGAGGTGTTGGTGCTCTGGTTTGAGGCAACAGAGACCTGTTTTTCTTTTAACAATGTTGGATTGGGGTAGGGTGGGAAAATGATCTAAGATCAGCACAGTAGGGGAGCTTTTATTAAAAGCAGGCTATACATGACAGTCTGTGCAATACCATTAAATCAAGCAATGCGGCCCATGGCACAGCTCCACAGCAAGGCCCACCACAGAGATCCACAGCTAGCCTCAGGTTACCGCCGCTCGGGGAGACAACGGCACAGGGTTGGGCCAGCAAGTGCCTACTCCAGTTACAGAGGGGGAAAAAACATGGAACAAAGTGAGAGAGACAAAAGAGGGAGGGAAGAATTCAAAACAAAAGGATGATATAACTCCCCGTTGTACAGCAGCTCCGAATAATATCATCTCTTATTCTACACACAAAATTGTATCTATCCTACAGCACTGCTAGGTAATCAAAGGCAGAAACAGAGATCTTTTAGGTTTGTTCAGCTGATGAATCACTCCACATCGCAATGATTAAAATGTCACTCACCAAGCTTAAAGTAGGTGTCATTCACCAAGCACCGCTAGCCGATCTTCAGTTGTAAACTTTATTTTAAGTTGTCGGGACACTTCTAACAGCATTTAACATCACCAATGACCAAACTTCAATCTAAGTTAAGACTAAGTTCCTGCCGACGTAGGAACAACTTTCAACAAGTTTGCAATAAATCACTGGCTGTCGGTGTGGTAGACTCTTACAGCCTTGGCAGTGACCAATAAGTTCTATTCATGCTGACAAATGTGCCATTTTTTCTTAGCAAATGCAAATCCACAACAACGCAAAACACATAACAATTATCCCACAAATCGGATCCTAATTAAAGTGGCTTACAATCAACAATCAAAACTCTCGTTTACATTGACAAGCTTCACATTGATTTGATGTCAGAATGAAATAATGCAATAAAATCTGAATGAAAATGAAGAATTTATTTCGTAATCAACAAGTGTTAACAGAAGTCAATGACACCTGATCAAAATCCCCCACGTTATTTCAGGTCGCCAACTGGCACAGGGAAAATTTTACTGGAAATTTTACTTTTCTTTTATAAACAATTCTGACCAGAGTCAAGGCAAAGACTGCCCTTAAGATGTGGAAAGGGATGCCATCTCCTCATAGCGTCCCCTAAGCCCAATGTCTGTTAAAGGGGAAAAAACTTGGGGAAAAAAAAGAAAAAAAACCCACAACACTAGTGTATTCATAGAAACACGAGGGATTCTGCCTCAGGACTCAAAGGGTATAAAACATCTAAGCAATCACATTTCGTTAACCGAATTTTACTAGAAAGGCCTAGTTAAGTTCATCATGGCATATCTATCCTGAGATCAGAGTTAACAGGCCACAGAAGTGCATTAAGTAATAGACTGAGCAGATAACATGGTCCATTTCCATTGGGTCATCTCTTATTTCAAACCCCGGCCAGATGACTGACTAGAAAGAGCCCATTGAGGAAAAAGCCTGCTACACATATGGCTGTACTCTAGTAGTGGCTAGTGCTGTTCAAGATTGCAGAGGTACAGATGTTACTAATTTTTATTTTGAAACGAAGGAGAATCATCATTAAATCATCGTTTTACTACATTTAATAAAAAAGGGTAAGCCAGGGCTATCAACTTGTGGACCAGGAACCAATAAACAGACCAAAATCAATCAGCATTTTCATCATAGGGCCAATAGCCCTACAGCACTGCTCTAAGACCCGCCCCAATATGCTAAACTGACGCAAATGCCACACGTTTGTATTGCAAAAAATGTATACTTGTAAAGTTCTGAAATTGTTTTATATACAGTATATATACAATAAACATATTAATGTGTACATAGATTTTTCTATGTATCTAGATCAACATTTTTGCTACAATTTTAGTGAAATTTTAAAAGCAAATGCTGCTAGTTCAAACACAGATACATGTCAAAATGGGATATAAATGCTGTATTATGGAAGATGGGTCAGAGCAAACTGTAGCTGAGAAAGAGTCTTATTCTCCATGTAATCTTATCATCTCACTCCTCTGAGATGATCACCAACCAGATGGGCCAACAGTCTCAAAAAGTCATTTGTCTTCATTAGATCAGAGAAAATGAACAAACAGACTCTGCCTTCTGTTTTTCCTGTGCAGACTGTTGCAAAAAACACACAGAAGCAGACGCGCAGCAGCGAACGCCTCCGCTTAACAGTTACAATACCAGTTACAATTCACCTTGACACCAACAGCCCTGTTTCACACACATTTATTAGGATAATGGAACATAAGCACGTTTAATCTGAGAACTGCTTGTGATGCACCACTTATCACTTTAAAGGGGTCCTATTATGCCTTTTTTCTAAGTCTTGATTACGTTTTTGGGATGCACTACAATAGCTGTTCATGCTTTGTTTTTCAAAAACCGTATGTTTTCATCATATAAAACATATTTGACCCTTATTCTACATCACTGTTTCCATTCTCATAAAAAGAGGGTGCTGAGTTCCTGGTTCTACGAAGCCCCTACTTCAGAATTACACAATGGACTTAGATTGGTTAGTTGGCCCAGTGCGCTTTTGTATTTTGCCAACCACCTTGTGTGTTGTCGTCTGGAAATGTTACAGGGTTGACACAGAGGGGCGGAATTTATTTAATTTCTGTCATGACATCCCTAAACCCAGAATGAAGAGAACTGCAGTTCCTCTCAGGTGTTGTAGACATAAAAAAAAGTATATAGGTTAAAAGAGATTATCTTTTTTTGCAGTGAACTTTAAGCATCGTAACTGTGCAGGTATCATTTATGCTCAAACAGCAACATAACACACTAACTACAGTTGATAGTGTGAAAGCACATAATAGTCTCCTTTTAAATCTCTACACGACCTTCCATTTTCCCTGATGAATGGCAAAGGTTGAACTTTTGGGAAAGCAAGATAAAACACTAGAAATTTTAAAAGCTTTGCAAGGATTGAAATTTATAGCCATGAAGAACCAAAAGGTTCAAGACTGTGTAATCCATAAAACCATGAACACGACAGGCAGCACGCACAGAGGCGGCCCGCGTGTACAGCCCACAGCCATTTGCACAAATGGAAAGCTTCTATTGTCCTTGAATCTATCAACAGCTAGTCATCAATTACCCAAAAAGTCCAAGCAGAGAAGGACGGAGTGAAAGTAAAGGAGTTGCTGCTATATTACATTTCCCCCAGTGTGGGGGAGAGCAATTTCAGTGGCTGAAATTCAAGACAGTGTCTTCTACTGGTCTAAAACATTTTAACAGTGAACAGAGCAATAAGAACACACAGGTAGAGAGAACAGCAACTGAGACTTTCAAGTCCCCAAATTGACTTTGTCCTTCACACAAACCGATTGTCAAACCTACTGTAAGCCTAAAGAAGTTGAATCATGAGAGGCACTTTTAACAGTACTTCAATAGTGCTTGAGAAGACTGCATGGAGAAGATTGAGCAGTGGATATAAAATGCATCTTTTCCAAGGAAGTTACATCATATAGGTTTAATAAAATATATGAGGGCAAATTACAAGTAACATTTAAGCATATTAACAAGGATGACAGCAATTATTCACAATATTAAGAATGTATAAGAAAATAAGTCAAATAAGATTACATTCAAAATAATATGATTACACAGTCTGAGATCTTTGGTTATGGCTATAAGAAAATACATGTGTGTGCATTATGGTCAAAATAACTATAATATTCCATTACAATGGACTCCAAAAAAATCTATCCGTGTTAAAGAAAAATGTTTCCAGCACCATAGCAAAAACCATTAAACTCAGTCAATCTTACTAATCCTCGAATTACGAAAGACTAAAGAACTAAGCCAAGACCAGAGACTAAAATCTGGATAGCAACTGTGGCTGTATCGTTTGCAAAGGTAAAAACCATCATACAAGGACAGTGACTCATCCATTCTTTAGGATGAATTAGAGGTGAGAAGAAGGTCGCCCTACTGACTGCCTGTCGCTGTTTGTGTGTATGCCATTGACAGTTAACATGACCGGGCTGCATTCAAGGAAGAGCACGTATCATTTACTTGAGGTTGCATTAAGGTTATGATGTGCTGTGATGTTAACACTGCACATCGTGATAAGGGTGTTTGTGCGCATGTGACCAGAATCCAAATCCAACTCATTTCACCCTCTCCTGTCACCTCTCCACTGTCCTGTTTGTAAAAGCCAAAATGCTAATAAAACAACTAAAGAAGGTAGATGTCCATGTGAAAAGCAGATCTAAAGCAGCTCACAAAGTTTTGGAACACAGCTGATGTTCTCTGCGTCGTGATCTCTGTCTGTGTTTGACTCAGCAAGATGCTTCGTCAGGACTTGAGTATCTTTAAAAGTCAGACAGATTCCTCAGGATCTCTGCCTCTCTCTCCCTCTCTACAAGAGAACAGGGGTTTCTTTGAGCACTGTGAGGGAAGGTAGAACGGCCAGACGAGAAGCTTTTTTGAGAACCCTCCCCAGATCACTGGACACACACTGGTGCTCATTGTCCAATGTGGTCCTGATTGGGAAGAGAGAACTGTGGGAATAGACACTGCAAACCTCACTGTCTGCGGTCTGGCCAGACACTAACCTGATGTCTGATGAACAACTAAAACTTGTATTCACTCAGCCGAACTCTCATCCACTGCTGCTCTCCCTGGGCAGACTCACTGAAGGCTCCAGAGAAGCACTGATCTGTGAACAGCAATGAGAGGAGACTCATACAACGGCTTCCAAATGCATACAGCTCAGAACCAGAACAGATGACCATCCCATGGCAAACAATGACATGTGATATAGACATACACCCACACTAAACATTAAATCCATGCCCTGATGGTAAATAAGTGACTCTTCGAGTCCCACACCCCAACCAGCACAACAAAAAAAACAAATCATCTATTTAGTTAGCTGTAATTCACCAACCCCAAATCCCACACAATCTTCCTTACATGGACTTTGTATAACCATGAGTTTCTCCACATCCTGTGGTCAAGCCCAATCAAATCTCTTTATCCCTGATCTTGGCTCTAGAGGGGCCTGTTGAAGCTGTGCCCCAGCTGGCCTGGTTCATGGCCTCTACTCCACAGGCAATGACAGGACAAGAGTTATCTTCATTTGACAATGAGGCCGGAATTTAGCAGGTTCTTTATCAAGCCTATAAAGTCTATGAGGACTACTCACTAATGCCCTAGAGCTGACAGCCATGACTGGCACAACACAGTAGACATTACTATGCAATAGAACTTTAAACTCCTGCTAGTGAAGTTGAAACTGTTGTGGCTGTGGTGGACTCTACCTCATTGAAAGGCGCTTTAAGTGATGCATGGGAGTAATTCTCAACCGGTTTTGCCGGGCCCAGATTCTTCTATAGTGAATATTGAGTCCAAGTCTGAAGAGAATACACTGGAAATGCAAGTGGATCTGAAGGCCTTGTTACACTCCCCATATGACTAGCTGATGAGCTGTGATAGCTGTGAGATGCCAGTCAAAGACATTCATTGGCTAAAATGTTAACCAATCATACACAATGATTACCCCCAAATCTGACTTTATAATCACTTCCAGATACTACCAACTCCAAATATGCTCACAACCAGATTATATGATAGAGATAATCTCATGAACCACTTCTGTTGTTCTATCGTGACCTTTAAGGAACTACAGCTTCCATGTTTTCTCAATGCATCTAAAGTGCAGCATTGCTAAATGTCTGTGTTGAATAACGCTTGATTATATTTGAGAAAATCAAACATGAAATCACGAAACAAACCCTACTCTGAGTGCTCAATCGAATGGCAAACCTAGAATAGTAGACTTGAGTCAGAAGTAAACCTGCACACTAAAATGTAATTTAGATTGCAACCCTAGTTCATCCTACACCATATCTGCTGAGAACGTCTTTGGCTGACAAATGTGCTCAAAATGATGATGCTTGTTCACTTTAGTCTTTGAGAAAATTATTTGATTACACGGGAGAAATGCACTGAAGGCGTACGGGGATAACAGATTCCCGCGTTGATTGCGAAGCCGTGAAGTCCCACAGGAAATTAAGAGCGCACCAAGTGTTGAGGGCCTGGTTGCCGTGGTAACAGCGTTGCGAGTACAGGTGTCAGATGTTTCTAATCCAGTCAGAAATAAGAGAGGGCCAGAGGATCCTGAAGGGTGTTCAATCAGCATCTTCTCCAGTATTTACCTCAATAACACCTGGAAACAGCCATTCGTTACCATTTCCAACCTGCCAATCCACCTCAATGGTAGTTATCTGGCTGCCGCAAACATGCCCCGAAAGTAAGGAACACATAGGAAGATTCTGCCACTTTTGCACATGGGAACTCATTATTTTAAAGTTTGTTCTCATCTTTTGCCACCAGCAAACCTTTCTAAAATCATAGGTTCAAGGAAAAAGAATCCCAAGTTTTGCATAATTGCTTCAAGTGATGAACACATTGACCTTTATGCTACAGCCTGTGAGAGATGCGGTGCGTGAAGTTAAAAGCAAGGCTGACATGAGACTCATACCAGTCCACACCCCCACTCTCGCACGTTACCCTTCACAATCACCATCAGCGCTAAAGGAAGACACTAGTAGAGAAAACTGGGAGAAAATGATCAGCAAAACATAATGGTTCCAGGAACAAAGAGGCATGTGGGGGACGTTTTTCCATTAGCATGCCAAAGAGCCCTTTACAGTTGCTTTTAAAGAACACTAGTAGTTGTGGTACATCCCCCTCCACTAAAGAGTACTGACAAAAATACATCCATTTCAAAACTTAATTAGCTCCCTATTTAGTAGGAGGGGCAGTCAGCAGGTACCTGGCATGCAATGATAAAGCTATATACAATAATATTGGTTTACATTTTTGTTTAATGTATATTTCTTATAGATCTGAATTTGACTTGAACTTTGATTGCACAGTGGAATTTTATTCTCTGCTTCATCTTGGTTTAGATTTTGGATTTCAACTGTGTGTTCAATTGATGCCATAAAAGGTAATATCAATTAATTATTAATTAATTATTAATTAATTATTATTAAAAATATTGATTCTTGCCATTAAAATACAATTTCAAATTTAAAACACTGCAAAACTTTAAAATGTCTGTTTGTTTTTCCACCCCCACTATCCAGACATTTTAGGCATGATGGGTGATTATTTGTTGTGCCAAACAAAATCAAACGTTCCAACGAGGCCCAAAAACGTAGGCAGTTAATTATGTTGAGACAGCCTCTGTGTATACAGCAGTGAAAGACAGCAAAGCAGTCTGGGCTTACAGCAGCAGAAACAACAGCCATCCATACAGAGACGACAACAGAGGTTTGGCAGGTCAGCAAACAAACAGACACGTGCCCGCACACACGCCTCTCACTGGAGAAGGCAGGAAAATTCTGGCAAATACCACACAAACTCTACCTAGGATGCACTGCCAGGCAAACACCACACACATACTCATCTTTCCTGAGGCTTCAGAAAGACAAAAGAGGGAGTGGGAGCACCCGAGGGCAGTGGAAAGACTCTGGAAAAGCTTAGCAGAGCAGCAGGGTTTATTCTGCGCTGTTATCTCAGGCTCTGCAGAGAGACAGCCTTTGATGTGCTGAGCCACAGACTACAGGCAAGAGGAAACGAGCTGGTGTGTTAAGTAAATTTAGGCAGACACAGATGCACACACACACACACAATGATGTCAGTCCATACATATCCCAAGGCCAACTCTCCAAATAGACAAACATCACTTTGGTTCATGGTTTAAAAAATATTAAGGCCACAAATAGTGGAGTGGTTTTGCCCAGTTATTAGAAAGAGGAAATATTACAAATTTTAATTATTATATTAAAACAAAAGAATGCACAAAAATCACAATTTTGTGTTGCTGTCGACAAACAAAGTGGGGCAAAGCTATGCCAGTGCAGCTATACTGGACTACAAATTCCAAGATCTGTTTTGTAGAAGTAGTGCATGACATGGCATTTATGTTTTTTTAAAAAGGGACACTGTTTCCAGCACAAAGTAAGAGGGGGAGCGAGACCAGCAGGGCTTGGGTCACTGTAGTCTGTCTCTACAGGATTATCTTCACTAATAGTCCTTAAGTCAGTCTGACTGAGCTGCCAGATGCCATAACTCTGTATATAGCCAGCCAGCCAGCTCTCACACAACATCTCAGACATATGGCCCCCACACATGGACAGCGATTTAAAGGGGCCATATCCTACACTTTTGTAGGTTCAGTCTTTGAACCTTTATAGCTTTAAAGCCTTAATTCCGTAGCCCTTTGAAGATCATATATAAAGTCAAGTTTCTCACGCGAACATAATTTAATAATTTAGTTTCACATTACCATTTCTAGGTTGTTTTTGCTATTTTTTTCATTTCTAAATGGAAACGTCATTGTACAGTTTGAGCAATGCAGAGATTAGTCATTTACATTTATTCATTTAGCAGATGCTTTTATCCAAAGTGACAAAAAAAAAAACATATTTGACACTCTGCCCCAAGAACCAACAAGCCTAGTCTACAGACCTACTTTTACAAGTAGGAACAGTTCTGTTAAACAAGGTTACACATCTAAGCATCAGGGATTTGTCAGGCATTCAAGTTGTCTACCTGTCTTGCAGGTAGTCATATTTAACTGAAAAGAATAACTGAAAATCTAAACAGGTTTTAAAATGCTAGGCATCACACACTTGCCAATTATGTAAATAGCTACATTAAAAATAAAAACTAAGCATCATAAAATCAACTAGAGATCCCACACCTCCACATGTTGCTTCCATCTCTTCTTGAGCTTTGACACGGCTTGCTCGATTTTCATTGGCTGGTCTGTATATGACTTGTCCGATGTATATAATCTGAGTTATGGAATTTTAGACACAGACACCTCTGCTTTAAAAAATTTTAAGTAATCGTGAATATCTGTATTTGTTTAATATTACGCAACTAGATGGACTCATACCCAGAATACACTATGAGATTTTCTGTGAAATTTGTCAACTACAATTGCCAGAAAACAGCAGACTGCCTCTGTCTTACAGCAATTACCACCCCAACGCGCCCCAGCTGCAAATCAGGGATTCATTGTCAAAGTCGTGTAGTACAATCCAACCTTCCGTTTTAACTGCATGTTTACAAAGGTGCTTGCTCATGCAAAACTCACATTCAGGATGTTAGGGTTTTCTGGCTTACAAAGCCAAGTCAAAAACTCCCACCCTTATGAAATTGATGAAATTCTGTTCCTAAGATATGGCTCAGGTCCCAACTTTAAAATCCCATTGTGCCAAAAAAATAAGTCTGATTGTTTACAAAATAAGTCACATTTTTCCCGAAATAGGAGACTAAGCTGAGGGGCGTCTGTTGATCTTAAATATTACAGAACTGAAGGCAGTCAATTCTGTTTTTACTATCGGCCGAGGGCCTGAGCTTATACATCTGATGCATGCGTACCACAGTTGTTTTCTGATGCTCCATCTGACCGACAGAGGATGGCACAGAGTCATGTCATCAAGGTGGAGAAGAACATGTTGCTTTGAGAACAACAACTGCTGTTTAAAGTTAAGTTAGTCTATTATTATCTAGATGCATTCACCCAAAACGCAGACAGACAACATGCACAAATGTACACCAGTCATGCCCCACAAAGACTCTGCGAAAGTTACTCCATGTACAGTAGACTTGTGCAGACAAAGTAATGTATGCTTTGGGCTTAACGGAGGCCAAGTTGGGCCACAAGTAATAAAAGTTTTATGGGCCTGTCCTTTCTTCAAAATTGCATGCAGCCAGTTACTAAACCTTGGTACCTGAAATCTGGTTCTAAGTAAACAGGGTGGAAGAAGACATAAATGTGGGCCAGAGAAAGGCAGATGAGAAAGGCAGATGCTCTGTTTTGAGGTCTGAAAAAGACGGGCAGATGGGGAGAGATGCACCTCTGGGGGTGCACATTTTTAGAAATTCAGTTTTTCAGAAAATCTGTTTTTATTCAGGGAAATCTGGAATCAGAAACATGAAGCTTCTCCAAAGCAGTGAAAGGTTGTTTCACATGAGGTCTGAGAACTGTGCTAAAGGCAACAGGCTCCTTTAAGAATTCTAAATTATGCAAGCTTTGGCACATGGTGAATTTATTACCACAACAAGAGGCTTTTTGCTCATAGGAGGGATTTTGGTGCAAACGCTTCCTGTAAACTTCTCAGAATGATCAAAAAAAAGGGACACGAGTTAAAGACCCAAAAGAGCTTACTAGACAAGAGTGCTGCAGACGGTGTGCTTGATTAAATCAAAGTCGCCCTGCAGTGCCAGTGGAGGATGCTGGGAGGCCACTGACCACAGTCTCCAAGATCCATTCATAAAGCCAGGTGTTACCATGGAAACAGCCCTTCACTGGGGGCCCCCATTCTTTTGAAAAGTCCGTCCTGCAGCACAGCAGTCAGTGTGTGTGTGTGTGTGTGTGTGTGTGTGTGTGTGTGTGTGTGTGGATTCTGTATGGACAGGAGACGGGGGGACTTGCTCAGAGAACCAAAAAGACAGTAGTGTTGTGAAATAACAGAGCTGAAACAGCTTACTCAAAGGCATCTCTCTTCAAGTGAAGCATCATCATCTACAGTGTTACCCTCTGCACCACGTTAAACGCCAGTTGAACACAACACCACAGCATTAAAATGTTGAAACAATTTTGAGCTTTGAACCTATTTACCACAGAATGTTCAAAGTACAGCCAAAGACTGACAGCTAATTCCTGTGCGATATGTAATAGCAGCCTTTGCAATGTCAGGTCCAACTTTGTGCCTTGAACACTCACTAATAATGACAACAACAGAATACAGCCCTGCACAGGACAAGGTCAAACTAAAGTCTTTTTTTAACCTGTTTTGTTTACTCTTTCAGTTTTATCGCTACCTAATACGTTACCAAAAAACATTTTAAAAAAATCACATATTCCTGACACTATCTGCAATGTTTTCGTGCAATCAATCAATCGTCCTTCATTACCCCCCCTTTGAAAACCAACATTTTAAACAAGTCGTGTTTAACTGTGAGGTTCAATTTGTTGATCCTACTCTCTGTGAACTATTGTGAAAGCACTTCGTCTCATGGAACCCGGGGCCAAGTGAAGTACTAGTTTTTCCATGCTGATGTTTTGGAGAAGCCACGGGGGGGTGGCAGGGCAGCTGTTGGGTCCAAGGGTGAGACCACAAAGACACAGAGGAGACAAAGAGCTCAAAACAATGCAGAGAGCTACCCTTTCACAGGGTGTATTGAGAGCTAAGGCAAAAGACCCTGCCGAAGGTAATCCTTTTATATCATTTTAAGAGAGTGAGTGGTTACAGCAGCAAGCACAGAGAGAGAGAAAGAGAGAGACAGAGAAAGAGAGAAACCTCAAACTAGCCCACTGTAATACAGCAGTGTGATAGAAATGAGCTCTGTTTAAGTCTATTGTGAGGATCACTGACACTGTTAAAAAAAAAAAAAAAGATAAAACAAACCCTTCGCAAACTATGACTTGCCTGCATAACACAGTAATGGTGAAATTGTAATTGGGGCTTTAACATTTTAGAACCTAGCTCTATTCTTACTGCCACAATGTGTTGGTATGTGCATATTTAGTTAGCTGGTGAGCAATATGTGCATACGACTAATCCCAAACTAGGTCATGATCATTTAAGATCAAGATCATTCTCTTCCCTGCAGCAACTCTTCTCGGAAAAACGCATAACAATTGAGTTAATTCCTGACAAACAGCACATATGGGCTTGTGTACACAAATTGTCACAGAACAAGAAAATATGAATATAAATAGTCTAGAAATACAAATGAGACTTGGATGAAATATGAATGAGTGCTTGGGGAGGATGTGGGGGTCAATTTTATGATCTCCCACTTCCAAATGCATTGCTCTTCATACCATTTCTTTGGCTGTTGTTTATTCCCGCTCTCTTGCTTGCTGGGACAGTGTGCACACCTGACAGCTGGTTGGTCAGACTTGGTCAGCCTAGGATTGAAATCTGTGATACTGTCTGAGATTAGTCAGAA
The DNA here is from genome assembly GCA_036877575.1 of Botia almorhae. NCBI lineage: Eukaryota > Metazoa > Chordata > Actinopteri > Cypriniformes > Botiidae > Botia > Botia almorhae. The sequence continues at coordinate 89,613 of JAZGTJ010000263.1, forward strand.
CGTGTCTCACAAGTGTGCATACTAGAAGACAGACAACATGGGGCACGCAATACGGATACTGCAGACTGAAAACAACCCAAAAAGCACTTGGCTTTAGAATTTGCTTGATAACCAAGAGGACAGAGCTTTGCAGACCGTATGGAAAGCAAAAAGTGCCAAATATGTTATGCAGCCGGCAGGCTAAAAGGCCTCTTCAGCGGGTAGAGCTGGCAAAGAATACTATCACTACACCATACGCTGGATGTTGTGGTCCATGTAATGTTCTCCCAGCTGCCTATGATCCCTCAATACCCTTCTTGCAAATCAAAGCCAAAGACTGCACGCCAGAGCTGCGAATTATTGACACTGATGTGTTCAGTGCAACGTTCAGTGTCCAGAAGCTCCACGTGTACAATCTCAGTGGGCCAGAGTAAAGCTATTACCATGTCACTGCAAAAAATGTGGCCAGAGAGAAGTACTGAAGGGATGTAGAAAAATTACATTCCCAACTCAATGTACTTCTGCAGAACAGACATTTTCTGAAAGGAATTCTGGAATTGAATAAAACAAAGAGTGATGAGTGCATCAATATACTCAGATTTCATACATCAGGCTCCTCTGGGATCACAGCAACATTCAAACAAGAGGAATTTTTTTTATGTGAAGATCCAAATTTCTCCACAACAATCTAATTTAGATGCTTTACGATTCCAAAAAAGGATAAAATCACCATGAAATCGAAATATATTATTCTTATTTTTTATTAAATATTGCAGTGTTTATTATAATTTATCCAGGTATCTCATCTTTTTTTAATTAATGTTTCCTCATAATCTTTTTCAAAATCTTAAAATGTACTTTCCTTCTGGCCATCCTTCCCAGATGACATCAGTTTGGCAGCTTAGGTGGAGCAAGAGCCGTTAACCACTCCCCTCCAACAGTTAGTTACTGTGAGCTTTGAAACGCCTACTTTTTTTATAGCCAATCAAATCTCAGTGCAAAAACCAAGCCACACCCCCCACTTCTCTGTTTCACTCAATTACATCAAAACACTGACAAAAAAAACACTAAAGTCATTTGGAACCTCTGAATCACAGAGTTTAACAGTAATGTCAGTTCTGGGGTTCAAATAGAGAATGAAATCAAATCAATCAAGTGACTAGTCACATGAGCAGCCTTGGTGTGACACACCTGCATGTACAGGAAAGGGAATAAAAGAACTGAACAGCGAAAGATAACACTCTCCACCCTTTCATATTCAGAGCAGCGTGATAAAAACAGCTTCAAACAGGAGGTAAATAATAGTGCGCAATGCTCAGGGGGGCTTTTAGTGAACCTTGTAATGCGAGAGAAACAACAACAGTTGGGAAAATAGGGCCCTGTCCATTCAGCTATAAGCTTTGCAAGATAATGCACAGCATCATGGTAAGAGGTGGAAAAATGCGCAGCCTCCGCAGTCAACAATTACTCTCAATAAAGGGCAAGGAGCCCAAGTTCTGCTCCTTCAAACAAACAAGCATAATGTTCATGCTTGAATGAGAGTTGTAGAACAGTACAAAACCTAAATATGACTGCCATAAATTAGTCTGCAAAGACCCACTGGAAGAAAAATGAAGAAAGTGAACTCCAAGAGCCAAGCAAATAAACGCTTCATAATTCATCAAAAGCGCGTCAGGAAGGCAGCGTTCACAAGTGTGATTCACAAAACGCAGAAATTCACCACCCACACAGTAAGAAATTAGCAGCGTGAATTTCATTTAAAGAATTAATGAAATATAGCTTTATAATCTCCCAACACGTCACAGAAGGGATTGCAGAGACGTCTTCTGATGAATTTATTTGCAGTGTTTTGCGCTAAACTTTGTTTTGGCTACAGTGATGACAACATTGTAGGAACATAAGAGTCAGAAAGCCCTTTCGTTTTTTGTTACATTATACAGAGAACATGTATAACGCTGTACATATTTTTAAATGCTTGATGCTTAATAAAAAGGACACTCGGCATGCGTGCTGAGGTCCCAAAATGTCTGGATATTGCAATCTTAAACGCCACTGTATCAAAGCCTTTACACAAAATCTGTTTGAATGATTCAACAGTCAAATTATCTCTCCACAACTGAAGTCATTGAGTTTTTAATGCATGTATAAGAAGAGTTTCACAAAGCAGGAGTTTTAACTTTGGGCACCAGTGTTTTTGAATGATTGATTTTACATCTCTGTACAAGGCTTGACTGAAAGAGAGCAATAAAGCACATGCACATCCCCGTAGTATTAGCTCCTGAAATCACTATCCTCTCTGCTCATGTCTCATTGCTGCGAGACCACATGAAAAAGCAGCTGCGCTCCATGGCAACTCACACCTCCGTTAAGGCAGAAAAGATGCGAGTCATGTGACCCGAGGCCTTTTTTTTACAGCAAGTGAAAAGATGTGACCACATTAAGAATTCATAGGGCATTGTGTGCCCAAAGATTAAGTCTACGATCGGACTAGATCAGTGCTAAGCTCAAACACTAGAAAAAACAGAATTCACACTCTTGATGCATCATGAAGTTCAGGTCACACGTTTCATGATAATGATCAAGCCTCAGTATCAAAGACCACATATAATCCACCTGGAATCATTTACACCACCTTTGTAGATGTTCTGCCTTCTTGGTTATCAGCAGAAGACATCTGTTACGGAAGAGTTGGGTAAGCCCTTTACATTGTTTACATGTTCTCAAATTCATGGATGTCTCATCTGTCACAGTTTCTGAGAAGATTATATCCTCGATTGATCAATAGAATCCACCCTGTTACACAAGCAGAATGCAAATGATATTCTAGAATACTTGGTGGCAGAAAACACTCAGATTTTGCACTTAAAGTCTGACAATTGCTGCAAACCTTTTAAACCAAGATTGTCTTTAATCAAACAACAGAGCAGACCTGAGTACCATTAAGATGTGGCTGGCCTGCAAAGAAAATTCTGTTTAAAGAGGCACTCATCAGATGACCCACTTCCTTTCGCTCTCAATCCTGTCATACCTTTCCGGGTTCTCTCTTTGTGTCTTGTCAAAACATTTAGTGAATCTCAAATATCTATATAGAAGCCTCACAAGGCTAGACCTTTGAATACACTCTTGCTCAAAGGCCACAGTCTGAAAGGGCTTAAAATATCAGCAGAGCAGGATAAGCAAACGTGTGTGAGAAAAGAAACTCATGCACAAGCTACACCCATCAAAGAAGGATACTGACCACAATCGAGTGACTCTGGGCAGCACTGAGGTGGAAATGGATGTTGTGGAAAGGGCGGGAGAGGACTAAAGGGCTCACGCTTTAACATCTGTATTTCCTGCTCTTTTTCCTCTACCAGTTGGTCAAACACTTTCCTCTGACTGCCCTTCTGCTGCATCCCAGGATGACCGACACAAATTCAGAACAAAATCATGACAGAGGCTGGCAAACACTGAGCACGTATCTACTTATATTAACAGCTGTCAAAAGCCTGTTATTAAGAACCAATGCTATAAATTTACTATGACATTAATTCTTCTACAACCAGAAGCACATTGATTAGACATTTTAAACTTTTAAACTCTTTTAAACTGACCTTGTCTATTGGTTCCCTAAAGAAACCTATTTTTCTTTTCCAAATTAAAGTTTTTGACGACAGATATTACATAAACACATTGGGCAATAGATGGCATTACAAACCATTTTAAACAAGTTACATAATGTTACGCTTCAGCCTCAAAAACACACAAGATCTGGGGCCTTAAAGTCACAGGGTCACACACTTCGATTCAAATGAAATTCATCTAAAAGTCTGTGACTGTTAAAAAAAAGCATTTCTCATACAATGCTGAACGATATTTAGGTTTTCGGTACCCTTGTATTCACATAACCTACTACCGTGGTTTTATTAACCCAGTCCCTTCAAGTTACAGAGACAGATGGGACAGTTTGTTTATATTATTACATGGATGTTGCTCTCTGTAAAACAAGCAGCAAACTTTACACAGAGTTCAAAGGAAGAAACTACTTTTAGACAAACTTGGGTTAGCTGTGGTCGGTGCTAACATGTGCTTGTCTAAAGCCACGCACGCGCCGTACATAAATCTATAAAAATCCCTTATTTCACACTCACAACGCGCCAGACCCGACAGTGAGTCTACACTAAAGCCTAAGAAAATGTGAAACCCCTCTACACACATTGGCTGGTCCTTCGCGTGGATTTAAAGACCTTCGGTGAGGCGGCGAATGCAAAGAATGAACGTCGATCGTTGGCGAGCTAAGCTAACATGCTAAGCTAAACGCTATGGGCTGCTATTGATAACGGGGACAAAACAGGGCACTCTGTTGGGAAACACGGGCTGAAAGCCGGTAAATGGAAAATCTGGTCAAATAATTGCCAGTTTTCATATCCAGCCCAGCTGTGGATATGCGAATGGTGTTACCCTGCTAAGCTAAGCGTCCAGTAACTAGCCGGCTAAACAGCAGCAAAACAACCATAAACAAGTTTAAAGGTACATGATGATGATACTGCGAGGGCTTTGCTGATGATTATTTAACTAAAATATTAACAGATCTTGCGCATGTGAATCTTATAAAATGCACCTAGGTATAGCATCTAATGCATTTGGGGGCAACGGTAGCTTTTTATCCACCGTTAAGTTATTTTTATATTCATCAAGAGGACAATACAAACACCAAACTGTTAATAAAACGAATCATGTTAAAATAATACAAAGCAAAAATTACACAAAAACCGCAGTATCGCAACTGGATAATGCAGATAGGAAACATTTGTTCCATTTAAGTCTATTGTACTTGGATTTGGTTTGTGCAACAATTGAATTCATACATTGTGTATTCAACGTTTAATAACTTGGAAAGAGGTAAAATTGCCTCTAAGAGCGTCGGAATAGTGTGTGAACGATTTATTTGTAAAACGCCACAGTTTTAAATGCCATTTAATCAGCGTCACTACACAACACCAGAGAGGTACAAGCATAAGCAGGAGAAAATATATTGGACTGCAAACTACAAGCAGCCGTACATAAATTGGACTATTAAGCAGGGGATAAAGAACCATGCAATCAGCTTCATGGGTCCAAATGAAGTTGTGTAGTGAAGTTGATCACATGTTTGAAAGAGAATGGCTGATTCTCTTTCAAGTTTGCCTTCTGGCAAATGCATATTTAAAACAAGTCGTTTTATTGCAGAAGTGCATGTATTTACCCTGAAAACGGTTGGGAAGGCAGGGGAAATGTAAAGTTCCTGTGAATGTGGGCACAGGAACAGTTGCTTCCTCCAGATATCTGATCCAAAGTCCAGACTACGGTCACCGGTGTCTCCTCTTCCCCAATGTGTCCGAAAGAAACCTGAAAGGGTCCTCCGAAAACGAGCTGAAGTTTTAAAGGTACCGCCAGTCAAACAATTTTATCCGATCATTAAAGTATGTGCGATATACACACCTCTTTAATCCATGTAGTACGGGTGGCTGTTATAATTTGTTTATATTCTTTAAAAGGAAAACCCCTATAATAATATATGACCGATCTGAACAACGGTATGGTTACTCCAATGCTTCTCTGTTAAAGCGCGATCCCCTTTATCCAACCAATTCCTGTACGACTCCCTGTCCACGAATGATGGCGTCAGGGTATCGTCTAGTTACGTCACCAGCTCCTCCTTTCAGTGTCGCTTAAATATGATGTGCTACGTTGTCTTGCAAGCGGATTGTAAAGTACAGTTTCTTAAGTGCAATTTTGCTCATTATCTTCATTGATTTTTTTTGTCATGTATAATTATACATATATATATCATGGATGTTTATTGTGGAGTTTTCGTAGGTGTTGTCTGGTCGCTGTTGAGTTTGAACGCTTATAACATTAAAAATGTCATTTTCTTATTACAATAAATTGTATTGCTGAACCTGAGTATATGAAAGTTATTAAAAATCTTACTTTTTCCCTTACTGTGGATATTATATATTTTAAATCTATTAACTGTACATTTAAGCATGGGTTCACCATAGGAAGAAATCATGGGTACAGATGTGGGGTCAAGCTTTTTTTATTTTGTAATTGTTGTTTTAATGTCTTAATCTTCCAGAAACCAACCGTAGCATCAAAGAATGTGTTTCTGGGAAGGATGGAATTGGTGCTGCAGTGATGCCAACCTCAGCTTTACAGCACAATCAGCTGAAGAGAGAAAACAACACTTTTCAAAAGAAACCCTGGCAGATAAAACTATGCTCTACATAGCTCAACAGTAAGGCTATATAAAAACAGACTGTAAAATGATAATAACGATGTTCTGTTCACTACAATCTACAAGAACATAAGATATAATCAGGTTGATAACTAACAAAGTAATCTGTATATGTAATCTTAAAAACATAAGTACAAACAACTCATTCAAGAACCCAAAGTATCTGCACATATTCTTCTGATTAACAGGGTTCTTATAGCCAAACAGACCAGACAAGACTTCGAAGGGGAAAAAATTTAATGAGTTCCATCTGGTGCTGTTCTCCACCACTCTTACACATCGGTTGTTTCACGTAAAAATAGGGACGCTCTTTCCCTAAAGTTGTGCTTTGCTCTCAGCCCCACTCAGAGGTAAACAATGTTCCTTCATATTCCCATCATATTCCAGACACACTCATTTAGAAAATGCACAAAGTGAAAGCTATATAATATGGATGAAAGCCAAATTAATGTTAACTTTTATTGAACTAACACACTCTTTGGGTCAAAATAAAATTAGGGCTTAACATACAAAATTCTACAGTATAAAGTATTTATAGCATAAACAAAACATATTATTTTTATTCATAACTTAACATATATTAGTTGTTGTGCTCTTAATTTAATGAACCAGAACACAGAACTGGGCTTATAAATTTTTATTTATTATTAGTCAAAACATCCCAGATTTTATGCTTATCAGTTATCACACCTTTGAATGAGGCCATAAACTCTAAGCAGTCAAGATATACAGCTGTAGATTTGTCATAAGTTTGATAGTGGTGTCAGAGGCTAGCATGAGTCCCTGCTAGCATATGTGTCACTCTCTCTGTCAATTATTTATGAGACACTTGAAGCATCTCTTAGCTCATTTTTACTATCTCTGCTCCCAGCAACTAGGGTACTGAGGCACATTAATTAATTCACATACTGGACACACACAATGTGTATGTCATTCAACACCCAATCCTTCTCAGATGACAGAAATAGGCCAAAGGAAAGATTGTAAGATAGAATAACTGAGAGACGGAGAGATAGTGAGACAGTCCTGGAAAAGGCAGCATAGCCGATTTTGCAGTTTGGAAACAAGAACATGGGCAAGAGTATTTTAAACCAGAAGAAGCCACAAAAAGTAACATTTTATTGCTCTGTAATTTTTTACTTTTGAATATAGTTCCAGGTAATTGTGTTAAATTATGAATAAATGAATGAATGACAAAAAGTGCAAAGATGTACCTGGTGTAAATGTAAATTTAGAAAGCAATTGTAGAATTGTACACATTGGATGTTTTTAATAGACTGCCATAAGAACAGAATTGAACTGTTAAAATGTAAAGATAGATTTTTTTTATCTAAAGACAAATATTTTGCAGTTGTTTGCTGAAATTAAATGACTAACTTCCATATTCACCATCTAATATAGATGCAGTATTTTGAATAAAATAACACAGTTACTTCCTCTTTAATATGACAACGTACATGCAGTGATATTAATACACACTCTGTCATACAAGAACCATATTTGTTGTTCCCCTTTTATAAATTCTTTTAAATGTCAATATATTACCATCTATAGCACTTGAAATGCAGCAAAATATAAAAAGGGGAAAAAGTACTGTAACACAATTTACAAAGGTTTAAATTATTGCCTTTATTTTTACATAAAATTACAAAATGCTAAGGACAAAATTCTGTGGTACTTGTATAGGAATCATCACACCAAACAAACATTTTTTCATTTTTCATTTGGTTGTACATGATCTAAAAGTGGACAAAATATACATAAAAGTCCAAAGTACTATATTAGCTTCCAAGAACTATATTAGCTTCCAACTATTGTATCTTCTTTAGTGCAATAGATATTAGGAATAAAGGGTTGTAATCTGTTTATTTTCTTGTGTTCATTTTGTCCAAAGGGCAATGTGCTTTACACCATAGTGTAAATATCTTTTTTCAACATATTATAACAGCATTATGAAACACAATCTAAAGGTAGTAACTGATTTACATTTGCCATTATATACCTCAGCAGGTATACTGTGCAACATTTGGTTTTTGGGCTTAACATGAGGGCGGACTGCTGAGAACATGAGATCCACACTACAGCAGCTACCTATCAAACCAATGAGAAAGAAAACATATTATAGACATAAAAATGAACAGGAAACACAACTGATCAAATCAAATAATAGTCAATATCTCTCAATATCTTTATATATGCTTGCTTAAATATGGGCTGTAGCTGCTATAACTACTTTGACTGTATAGATGGACAGCATGCAAATGTGTTGTACATAGTCTTTAATGAAAATATATTACATTTATGATGCCAAGTTTCATTTCTAGGTCAGACTCAAACTATGTCAATTCATATACTCCAGCAAAGATCATGTCCTTAGATGTATCTGTGACCTCAGACATTCTCAGTTTATGTTTATGAAAACATTAATTTTTTATTCTTGACATCACCTAGCCATTGTCTAGCCTGGTCCCCCACAGTGTTTGATACCAATAGAATCCTGGGAAAAAACAGCCTGAATGACGTAAGTGTACATTCCTGGCTTGTGGACTCTGACCCTCTGGCGTTCCCAGAAGTAGAGAGCAAAAGGATGAATAAAGAGGCCCTCCTCATCTCCAGCCAGATCTAAGCCACACTTCCATGCATGCCTGCTGTAATGACTTCCAGATGTTACTGCTGGCAGCATGGACCCAGGGGTCAGAAGTCACCATTCACAGCTATTCTGTTCTTTATACGCAGCCACGTTAAAATAAAGTTTACGGAATGTCTGTGTTTGTTTCTGCATTAGTAAGTGTGCGTCTTTAAGTGTTTGTGTAAGTACAGTTATGTTAATTATGTGGGGGTCAACAGCCAATGCTATTGTTTATTACGTCATTAGAGAGCCAGTACAAAACAACTGAATGGGTGAGTCATTTATTCAGTAGTTCTTTACTGAAGAAAAATAAGGAGTAACTTTATGTCATTTCAAAGTTCCAGGAAATGATACCTCACACATTACACTAATGGGTGTGACCCAGATGTACACACATCTTTATGCCTTGTCTTGTACCAGCTAATACCGCGTCCTGTTTCACATAAAAAGCACATTTATACTATATCCAGTTCAGCTGACCCTCATGGTTTTCCAAATGTTTAACAACCCCCAGGAGATAAAGCAAAGTTTCATGTTACTGTGAACCTTGTGACTGCTCTGTGTGTTTTGCATATATACTTTAAAATGTTATTACAACCATTTTAGGAGCAAGATTTTTTTTCTTTACTTTCACCTTATCGAACAATGTACAAGGGACATTGTTCGTGTACAAACTGCAGGACTCATTCCTATTCTGGAATGCACAGTGTACATCTGTTACAGTTTTGTTCTAAAATTTCAACATTTGCAAGTCGGGACAATGGCTTTTCTGTTTCTGTCACTAACCATTAGACACCTGTCCAAGCAATTACAGTATCTGAATAAGCTTTAGCTTTGTTCTACAAATAAGACACACCAGGTTTAGACTAGAACCATATGCAGTGCAAAGTAGGTGTAAAATAAATCAAGTGTACTTACTAATTATATATTCATTAAATTTGGCCAGTGTCCACGGTCATGCCTCTGTCGGAAATAAATGGTGAGAAAACACAAGGATACTTTCAAAGGAAATTGTTGAACAAAGAAATGTTTCCATAATTTTGAACTTTTTATAAAATCATGCCACTATTTTGGCATTTGTGGGCCTACATGGGAAACGTGACGTAACTTAGAGGTTAAGAGAACATTACAGTTTAAGATCTAGAAGAAACTGGGTAGATTAAATGCCGGTAATATCAAAAGAGCAACTTTATTGTTAACTGAAGTCGCTTGGCACGTCAACGGTTTTTAATGCAATAGCTCCCCCTGATGGTAAAAAACAAAAAACTTTACAATGCTGAAAACTGAACTATATTGTTTTTAAGTTTTTATATTAAAGGTAGGGTATGCAATTTCAAAAAGCAACTAGCATTGAATGCTAGCATTAGCAACTAGCATTGAAAGATTCCACGCTCCCTTCAGAGCGCTCTCCAAAGCCACGCCTCCTCCAACACATGAACGCATACATAGTTTGACAGGTAAATAGGACATCCTATCATTGCATTCAAACAGAATGCAGCACAATTTATGGCCCTGCAATTTCTACATGATATATATA